>DWME01002195.1:0-21666 GCA_018244795.1 Parelbella ahira ahira | reverse complement strand
CAAAATTCGTTCAACATTATGTCAAATAAGTTAATAAATAAACCTTAATGAAACATTCCCGAAACAAACTATTAACAAAGCAATTGAATTGAACATCATCAAATCTAAAATTCAGTATTAGCGGCAAACATGTAGGAATTAGTTTATTTCAAATTATTTAGTATATTATGAACGTTAATGCCATATTTCCATAACAAACTACTAATAAAATGATTGAATTGAACATCGTCGATTTTCGAATATTCCTAATTTATTTCAGTTAATATCGAAAAAGTGATTTATTCTGCGAAATAGCGGGGCGCGATGGGGTGATACCCAATAAAGACTACAAATTTGCTCACCGAATCCTCCGATAACGAAATTGATTATTGATGTATTAATAAAAGCAGCTCTGTAATTCGTTCATAACAATAATTATTTGATCAAAATCATACTATTGCCACTTTATTGTGCATCGTGGAATACGGGTCTCCTTTTATACTGAGAAGGGTTAAAACAGACTACCGAGCTAGTCAAATAAGAGTCCGCGGACTTCACACGCCTCAGAGAACATTACCGACTAATAAACTCAAAAGTGTAGGTTCCTTAGAATGTGTGCTTTCACCGTTATAGCGCGTGATGTTTAACGTTAAAAGGGCAAATAACTTCGTAATATGATAGGTGCGTGCCGAGGTTCGAACCACAGAACCCTTATCGTTAGCCCATCTGCTAGCCACTACCGTTATAACTGGCCCTTACTGCTGTGGAGTGTCATTTAATTAGCCTTAAACTATTCGAAATTAACCTAATTCTAATTATAGTGTGGTAAAAATTCATAAATACCCATTCGCCTGAAAATTTAAAATTCCATTGACGTAAAGTGCTCCAATTTAACTAATTTTATGGCATAGACATAAGATTATCTTTTCGTAGTGTACGTGAGTTTCGTGAAAAAGGGGCCCTTTTACAGAAAAAGCAAAAAATATGTATTTGGATAACATAAATTACAACGATGATATAATAAAACACTCTAGTCTACTAATTCTATTGGTGTCGCTCTAACAGTGCGTTATTTCGCTCCTGTTCTCATTAATTTAGATGTAATTCGACAAGAAATAAATTTTTATTTCTATTAAAGCACGTAAGATGGTGATGGTCGGTTTTATATTTATTCTTACCAAATTGGCAAAGATCGTTGTAAAAGAAAATAGTCAATAAATCATCAATAAAGATAAATTAGGATTTTGTTTCCAGCTTGAACTAATATACAAACAGTTACGAGTGCGCATGTGTTTGGCGCTGTTAGCCAAATTAAAGCAGCCATTTTATGTACGCTTTCACTAATTACCAATACTTAGTACTTAAGAACTATCCTACACTATTTAATTAGAGCTAAACGAACTACACATTCAGTTTTAATGGTAATTGTAGTAGGTGCGCAATAAAACACCTCACACGGGGTTAATACGGGTCCCCAAATAGAGTTCGTCGGCACTCCTATTCATCAGTTTCTGTCGGAATTTCTTGTGGTTTCAATCTAAAGGGTACACACCCTTAGCTAAGAGCTAACGAACATAAATTTTTAATGAAATAAGCTTTATAGTTGTAGCTTTTCCCTCGTTTGATGTTATGGATAACGCGCGTGTGAAAACCACTAGAAACATTAAACCATGTAGAAGGAGGCGGTCGGTCAAATATTGAATGCTAGTTCTTTCAGCATAAAAGCCCAACTATTCTGGAACATTTCATTCTATGTACCGTATTGTATATATTCTATTCTATGTATTCGTATGGGTTTTCGCACCTGGCAGCGTATTGTGGGCACTAGGCCCTTCGCCTAAGTGTGATTGAGGACGAAGAGGTAATTATTGTTTATAGTTCAGAGAAACCGGCGTATTCCCGGAAATTCTCTACGAAGAGCAAACAATTATTCATTACGAGTGTCAAATAATATCACATCACTCGAGCTTCCTATCCAAGGACTCACGTAAGCAACCTTTTCATAAACGACTGTATTGAATTCTCAGTTCAGATATTTTCTTAGTCTCTTCGCAAAATTTGTCACTCAAACATGATATGAAATATCTGTTTTATTACGGAAGAATATGGAATGATTTGGGTGGATATTTGGTACTGCTGCTTATCTTCTGCCGTTCGATACACGTTGATAGTCTGAAACCGCATATTAGGTTATAAGGTTCAGTCACTCTAATGTGATCATGGTAATACGAGTAAAATCGACTGCTTAATGCAGTCTACCTGGCCTTAAATTCTTCTGTTATGAACTGTGAAAGGGCTGTACCTTATATTTGAGCACTGTACTAGTGTTACTCTACTTATGTTTAAGCGAAGGTCCTTAATTAAAGCAATATTAGTGTAATAATGAATTCCACTTAACAATAACTACGCAGAATATTTTATCCACGATACTCGTAAATATCAAAAGATTAACAGACCATCGGAATCCAATCAATAAATTAATGAAAATCGTTTAAAATTGCCGAGCGCACTTGAAACAATTAATTTGGTGATAACACGCCGATTAAATTTGCATTGTTGTACTGTAACAGTTGTTCCCACACAATGACATCTGATACATTTGAAGTGTTGTGACAATAATGCAAGCGATTAAATTCTATGTCAATTCATTTGCCGGTCTATTGGGAACGCGGATAATTGCACAAATGTAAAGGTATGGCAACATTTGTATTATAATTTTTTACATCAACAGCCTTTAGGAAATATCATGACGATCTGCGAAAAGCTGCAGGTATCTGCCTGCTGGATGCTGGATGCGGTAACACGAGGACAGGACTTATTAAGAAAGGTGTATGTCCAGTAGTTTACTGACGTAGGCTGATGATGACGATGTTGATGACGATATTCTCGTCTATAGGTTTGTGCACAAATTAATTAACCCAGATGTCTCGATTGAAAAATAAATGCGAAATCAACGTAAATTACGCGCTAGACCCATAGTTTTCTAAACAAACTTGAACGTATTGTTTCTTCCGAAGGTTAAGTCAGTAATCATGAATATCTAATGCCGTGAATATCTAAAATTTCGTTATATGTTAAATATAACAAAATATACAAATGTTCATTAACCATAATGTGATGGTATATAGCTGGTGAAACGTGGGAGCGTACTACACTCGCATACTATACTCCTGTGCCTACCTGTACGAGGATTAGGTACAGGTGGGATGTTACATTAAACTTTTAATTGAAAGTGCAAATCTCAAACGTTATAGCCCTGTTCTTTATAACAGTAATTCAGTTATACATAGTGTGATTTATTTTATTGTAGAAAACGTTAATAGACAATCACTTTGTAAGGAGCGGTATCGGACGGTGCCCTTTCACTATTATGGCAAATCGGATAATTGTTAGGCAAACGACAATCGCAAATGAAAACTGTTCTGTACTATAATAATATACATAATCGTACCGCACCTGTTTACTGCGCCTCGTTTTCAGAATGAAATTATTATAAGTAATGTACGTATATATTACATTTTTCGTTTGTTCGTGAATACGTGTTTTGAGGAAAAAATGTTTTCATCTAACAATAATTTGATGCGTGGGCTAATTAATAATTATAATTAAATGCATAGTTGTATTTACGAAATCGTGAATTGAAATGATTTAGAGTTTTTTAATAGGAAACTAAAAATATAGGACGTGTTATTAGAGAAGTCCAAGATTACCGAAAACCAACAAGTTTGGATAGCTAACTAAAAGCAGTAGGTCTTAGCATGAACCGTAGTATATTATGCATGTATATATTTACATAAATAATTGAGCTGTTAAAGTTAAGATGCCTGAAACTGGTTAGGTTCATATCCTTTCTCCACTTAGTACTAAAATACTATATAGACCAGATATTTGGATTATACAACTTGATGAACTAGAGAACGAAACTTTGGATACCACATATACATTCTAAATATATTTATGTGAGGGCGATGTTCGAACGAGTAGCGCCTAGGGATTAGGATAGTACAGTCCCGTAGAAAAAACAGAACCATTATCGAGAATTCGATTTGTTGAAATGGGTTTGTCAATAGAAATTTCTAGATTGTTAGAACATTTGGAATATTCATTTAATTTTATCATGTTCTGAAAATGGGAAGCGATCACAAATGAGTAAGTTTGAAATTCTGTTATGATGCTGTGTAGACAAAAAAAGGCATCATAGACAGAATGCTAGCAGCATACGAGCCCTAGACGAAAGTTTGAATTAACTAACACCATCGAAATCTATTTCATGTCTGATTATATTATCTAGAATGAGCGCAGAAGATATTATAGCGCACGATAATGGAAATGTATTTGCGGTTTTAGATATAATTAAATTAATATGAGGCGAGGCACGTTAAGAGCCTAGTGAAATATTAAACAGGTACCAGCGTCATCAGCGCGCTATTTCTATTTGGTTTGTTATTTAGTTCATTAAATAAATGTCAGAATCATCAACCGTACAGATTCATAGTGAGTGCCGTTCTATATTCTATTCAAGAGTTGAGTATTATTGTTTCAATAAAATTTTAATTTTTACGCATAACTATCAGTCGTATAAACAAATCACTCGTAGAAAACCTTTCTCAGAGTAATAACAAATTTTAGTAAAGTCTCTTATGTCTGGTTTGCGGCTTATTTGTCCCAGATATGCTTAAGCTTGCTCTCCAGAAACATATCTATTAGTCAAGACTTTATGTTATATACTTGTTCCGTTTGTGGTTTTACCTTCGAGTTTACGTATCATGTTATAACTGTGTATGAATCATTTTAGTTGAACTCATCTTTCTTCGGCCCTTTTATCATTCCACTGTTAGTATATTGGGCTACTCTTGGTTAAGAGGGGTTGTTATGAGGAAAAAAGAAACCTTGAGTCATCATTCCTTTTTATAAACATGAAAAATGAGTTATTTATCAGTTAACTTATCATCAAAGGCAATGGACGTTTAACATGAAACATTAAATGCAATAATAAAATAAATTGACTGGGAATCAGTACAGCCCGAAATTCATTTCAAATTGTGCAAAGAAAAGTGAATAAATTAATAAATCCATTCATTATCACTAAAAAGTCACAGCTTTTCAGAGAACATCTTTATTGTTGTCCACACAAAGAAACATAAAGCTACGTTCAAATAAATACGATGCCCATTTCGTAGCTCACGTAGAATTGATATAAGTAGTTGTGAGACGTCATTAGTAAGGATAATGGAAGCCTCACAATTTAAGTGATACGGGATTAAATTAAATGTCTCTTAATAACTGCCTCTTAAGCTGGCTCTTAATAGCAATGTTACTATGCTATATTTAAAAGGTATAATAGGATGCACGGAACTTAATGTTCTATGCAAGTCCTATAGATTTGTAAATGCCTTGGTGCGTTAGAATTACTAGTGCAGAAGTGATTTTCGGTAGTGGCAATGTTGAGCTGTGGAGATAAAAGTCAAACTTTAAGTGGATATTTCCTTTTTTCTTAAAATAATGATATACATATATAAAAAACAGCTATAAATAACTGCCTGTCAACAATTGTTTAGTGTTCTTCGGCTAATAATTGTAGAAAATAATTGTAGAAAAAAAATTTCTTCCACTTCAATTTTTGTATCGATAATCACTTCAAATTACAATGGTATTTAGTAATTAGGATAATTATAAGCCCTGATTTAAGCTAATCTAGAATTAATAGAAATTTATTTTTGAGGTAGTAAGGTGTGTGAAATAGGGTTCTGCTATTCGTAGCATTAACAAAGTTGTATTTTATGAAATTTAAAATAAGTATTTTGTGTAAGGCAACTTTCAATACAGAATTGAGCCTGAAAAATGCACTTAAATTTTTTAATACATATTATTCTACTCTAGTGTCACGTAAGCACACGGAAAAAAATATATGAACTACATATACCTATTTAAATATAGAATATTAAAATGTTTCGTGTTTTCAACACCGTTTTATCACTCATCACAAATATAATTAAAAATTAACATAAAATATATACTGAATCCTACGTACAGACAAAATATTCAGTAATTTCATTAAAGTATTTAGACAAACAATGAAATTAATTTTATCATTCTCCATCCTTTCAGGTAAAGATGACGACGTACGTAAAAGTGGATTTGTCTAGATATGTGTCTATGCAATTAGCAACCTTAAAACTAAGTGGTATGTTTTTAACGAGACCGTATAGAATAAAGTCTATGGATTTTTGGATCTATGTACTATTAAGGGTTGTTGCTGTAATTTTTGTATTTATCGTGTCCATTGGAACACAAATAATATATATGGTTAAAGTGATCGTAGGTCATGGTGAGATTCAGGAAGTTGCTGCTATGTAAGTTCTAAATTATACAGCTAATATGGAATTTAACTGCACACTCGGATCAAAAATCTACTGGAATAATGCACCTTTAAACAATAAAAATTCCATTATATCATATCATTAATTATAAAATGCAAAAGTTGTTCTGTTCGTCTGTCTGCTAAGCTTCTGTCGCTTAATCGCTTTTTAATTCACTTTTCATAACAAAAGTATAATTTCCACGTGAACACAATTTTAAGGGGAAACGAGAAACAGATAATTTGTAAATAAACTCAGTAAACGTGTTTTTGCTGTCGCGCAACCCGACGAAACGACGCTTATATCTTAATACATATAAATCAACGTATTTCTTTTCAATCTACCCACAATTTTCGTGATAACGCAATAATTGATACATTTTTATATTTATATCTTTAAAGGAGAAACGCGTTATATTCTTATACTTTTTTCAAAGTTCGAAAAAAGAAAATGAGGATACTATCTTCAGTGCATTAAAGGTCACCCTAATGTACCCTACGTAAGGAAAAGATAAAGCCGCTATCTGCTCGGAAGTATCTGATGTTGCTTTCAGAGAGTTATGTATATATATTTACGAGCAGCTTAAGTGGCTCTCAATTTTATGAATGGAGAGCGACATCGAGAGTACGTTATATTTAGTGAGGCTTTACTTCAAAACCTTTAACTGACTTGCAACCACCTGAAAACTAATTATCCCTAATGAGATTTTTAATTCAATTATGTTCGAAGAATTACTACTTCCAAGAGCTCCTGAATTTTTAACACCTGTGTTTTCTAATTGACCTTTTCAAGTACAGTGTGTTTCCAATTTTAAATAAAGTAACCTTAGGATTTACTAAACAATGTTCTTTAGAATACGTGGTCCTATAATTCACAGTAATTTAAATTTAATTCCTTTAAAATTTACCTTAATCGTAATCGTATATCATAATATATAACGTATAACATAACATAAAATTCTTTTAATCGTCTGTAGCAGAGTACATACATGTTATGTAAATATGATAATAAGTGGGATTGGAGTATAATATAATGCAAACGATAATCTTTGGTCAGCTATAGGCTGATAATGAAGATGGTAATCTTTGTAGATATAGCTCGATGTTATATTTACATGTATAGGCGATCACCACGCAAAGACATCTCGTTTATGTACACAAAATACATTTGCAAATAGATGCACACTCGACCTCTAAATATGTATAAGGAAAGAAAAATAAGTCGCCGTCGTCAAAATCGAGGAGGGGTGTAGTCAATACAAGTATAACGCAAATAAATTCTAATTTTGAGAGCCTGATTAAGACATTTACCTTTTTTATTCTAATAATAAAATAGTGACATGAAAAACCTTGCTTTTAAACAGTTAAAGTTACTTCCCACTATGAAAGCTTCTACCGTTTCGGATCGTATTAATAAGCGCTTGTAGATCGTATTAATAAGCGTTTGTATAAAACATTTATTATCTAGTAACCGTAAAAGAGTAAATCATTATTTAATTTTTGAAATATTTATTTGAACTGGTGAAATTTGTGAGTGTAATACACTTCCCTGCCTACCCCTTCGAGAATTATAGGCTTGATGTTACGTTAATTTTTTATTACTTGAACAATCCATTAATATCACGAAATAATGTTCGGATTGTAATTAGGATGAGTTGTCTTTCTTATAACATAGTTTCAGTGTCCTCTATATACCTGTAAAAACCTAATATTCAATATAAAAACAAAAAATAAATCGAAAATTCGGTAAATAGAACTGCAGACTTATTATAGAGATTACTCGTATATCGAAATAAGTTCCATCCATCCACCACAACACTTCGACTTACCCAACTTTGCCTTTCTCTCTCTTCGTCTCATGTCACAAGAAATAAAATAAGTAAAAGAATTGAAGACATAAAGTTTTCTAAAGTTACCAAGCAAACTTTGCGAATCATCATATATTCGCGGTCGGTCTGAAATGAGATTGACACCAACCTATGAACAAATACGAGAACATAAAACACTAAGCCGTACAATTGTTTAATAATAAATAGATATATTTGTTTCTTTAACTGTCATATTTTATAAAAAATAATCGTTAAGCCTAACGCTAAGTTACTCATGTTTCTACGTCACAATGACGGTAATAATATCAAAGTAGAATGAAATGAAAAAAAAAATGATTAAATATCACTCTAATTGATGCTTTTGACTTTTCCTGGTGATATTTACGGAGCCTGCCAATCCTTATTGGTCAGATTATGGCCTTGACCTTCCTCAGTGGAACGACGGCAGGCCTCTTAGTGTTGACATATTCGTATCATATACAAAACTGCAGTAAAATTTTTACGTTTCGAAAGCATTTGTGTACTTTTTATAGAGTTATGTCATTTAACAATAGGTATCAAATGTTGCTAAGCAAGAAAGAAAATGTTATGTATCCACAATTTTATAACATACTATAAATGTATTAGACGTTAGTAACTTTTATAAGCATGCTAGTTCATTCATGTTAGTTCATCCATGATAGTGGGTACATAAATGAATATGGTTATTGCATTGAATAAAGTATGCCTACATTCCAATGTTAGTTTTCAGAATTGTACTGAACATTTTAAGCGGCGCACGTGTTGAATCAATCTATCAAAGCTTTCAGTTTTACACTCCCAGCATTTCATACCGGAGTTATTTTTTCTTTTTCATTTTCACTCGCACTTATTCCACTCGCCATATCCAAATCTGTTTTCTGAATTCCACTCCACTCTACAATCTCTGTAAAAAACCTCTGATGCGTGACATCAGTGCTTAAGGTGATACGATACTGAAAAAATCCTTCTACACAGTATAATCTTTTCTAGTATTCTATAACAGAAAAAAATACTCAATAAAGAAATAATATTGATTTGACGATCCTAGATACTTATTATAGTCAGTTAAACACTATTATTACTTTATCTTCATATAGAGGTTTGAAGACAAAACTACAAATTTGATAATTTTGAGACAGCAAATTTTTCGATCACTCAGTCTCAACAAGTCAACACATGACTTTGCATTATGTTAATGTAAATTATGATCCCCTTAAACAATAATTGCTGTATCGACAAAACCAATATATGAGTACCATAACTTAAAAAAAATTGGGGAGGGTTTTTACGAATGCATTTTTTTAAATTCGTTTCAATTTTAAATACGACGATACATAATAAATGTGTTATGCAAATACGCATAGATATGTACATATATGAATATTATGTTGATTGAATATTTGAACTTCCCTACGTATTCCACAACAAGAAAGTTGTCTGAAGGGCTGATTCGACCGTAATAACTGTATCAATTTCTCACATAATCCGGGCACCCAGGAGACTGATATCTTTGCATAGCAATTAATTTATGGAAATAGACACTTGTAAGAGGAATTTTAACACTGTATCTTGAGTTGTAAAAGGAATATCAGTGTCTGTTGAATTGTTTCTGTTTGATAAATGTATTTGCTTAATAATTTAAACATTTTTTTGTTCACACAATGCGGTGGAGGGTGGTGTATTAAGAAAATAACCTTGGCCAGTATTTCGAATCTTTCCATAATATGAAAACCATCTGAGCGATTGATTGTTAGAAAATATTCCTGTGTTTGTTTATTTTATTAAAATAAAAACACTTCTAACGTCACTAATTGAATAGATAGGTACAAAGTTGTCGACGTATGTCATTTCAAATTTTTGGGCACGTTGATATTTTTGAACTATTTAAACACATATTTTTTTAGCTTGAATTGATCTGTTATTCTTTAAGTCTTTGTGAAGATTCGAATTGATGAAGTGCATTTAAGTACCAATAACAAATTAAAATGGTATAATATGTAGAACACGGGTACCTTAACGTAAATATGTACGTGAATATTATAGCTGTTTTCTATATCTTTTAAATAAAAGCATCAGAAATGTGCACGAACTTAATAAATATCACGAAAAGCATTTACGAGTACGTGGCTGGCGAAGGGAGCGTACCGCGCGGAACATCCCTAACATCGATCGACCACACGAAGTGTTGGCTCTACAGCGCCGCCAGGATTAATTACTAATGAGCCTAACTGATTTACTTTACAGAATTAACTTGGTTCTCACCGAATTTCTGACTTTCGTTAAGCTCCTGGATCTCTGCTCACGTCGACACTTACTTATGCGGATGTTGGAACAAATAAATAATGATAAATTAAATTTAGTACCGAAAGCGTGTTTTCAGAACGTGCACAAAAGCATAATATTCTCAAATCGAGTTTTTAAATGGTTGCTTGTTCTTACAGCCTGTGACGTTTTCGGTAAGTGTCTGTCCTTAAATACTAAATGGTTTATTTTAACTATGAGTAATAAAACTGGGTTTTATTAATAAACATGAATTAATGAATGAAAAGACGAATGGACGAACGAATAAATCAATATGTTAGGTACATATAAAAAAAAATTTAAATACTATTTTATTGATGTTTCTCTATTTTTTAAATATTTGTGAATGAAATGTATTCACTATAACTGTATAATACGTAAAAATTTCAAATGGAGTTCAGACAAAATAGAGTTCTGAAATCCCAGTAAAATGTGACAGCTCGAAACCGACGAGGAAACCGAAGACAAGTTTGTGATAAAAGTTCTATCACATAGCTATATTGCTTATTATGTTATGTGCCCGTAATAATAATAACATACAGAGACTAATTTAATCCTAATATGACACAAAAAATTATGAAATATCAGTTGTGATATTTCAACAAAGCCTTTAAATGCCACTACGTACGTGTTTTCTTTATATTACAAAATTATGAAGCCAACATATAAGTCATCAGTCATTCCATAGTAAATTTTAACCTTAAGTGAATCAATTTCTTCGTTACTTCGAAAGAAGTTTCTAGAGTATATAAATAATAGTAGTTTTATAGCTATCAGTACATACCGTTCACAATTGTTAAAAGAACGCGGACTTGAGAGCGCCGGTTTATTCCAAAACGGTATTGCTCTAAGGATTCGACCGCTCGCCTTGCAATTTATGTGTTTTACTGGTACGCCGGTTAGCTTTTCCCTGAAGAGTTTAACCGTCAAGCTTATACGCATATTACAATCCCGCTGAAAAAAAGACTCCTTTGTTAAAAGTTGCTTACTAATTTATTGACTATTTGTATATTGTGTCATATTCTCGTCAAAAAATCTACTGCAATTCATCATAAGATCGTGAAGAGACAGTCTCCGTTAACACTCCATAACGGGAGATTTTGAAGAACTTCAGATATGTCAGGTACCAGTCCGGCTATCGTGATTAAACTTAAATTTAATAGCAGATACTATAATGTACATAATATATAGATTTCCTCGAAACATTTAATATTTATTATTTAATATTAAGATGACGTGAATGTTTATAACACAAAGAACTTTCTAGTAAGTCCATGCCTGTCATCAAATTTTTGGGGTATTATTAAGATTTAATATGTATATAATATAGAACTATATAGGTTAATTACCACAAAAATTTGAAGACTGTAAAGCCGCTCTAAGTTCATGCAATAACAAAATATATTGCTAGCAGTTTATTTCGTTTTATAACATTTTTCAGCGGAATATTTTCTTGGGACTATACCAGCTTGCATTCTTTCTTGTATCTACTTAAAATATTTGAGAGCCGTTTAAAGAATTTACTACATTTAATAAAAGTCCTCCAACACAAATAAGATTTTTTAAAATTACAGCGTACTTTTTCTACATCAATTGAACGACAATAAATAACATTCACCTCTTCAATAGCGTTGTAACTCCTAGATAGTAAAATTCGGTTCAAACTTTTCGATTCCATTATTCGAATTTAAACGTAACTAGTGAAACGTGAGAGTTAAAACGTGTTCCACCTTCTTCTATCTATCCATCTCTTCGGGGACCACAGGCGTGATGTTATGTTTTACTTTCTTATATAAAATTACTTACCTATTTCATTAATAAATCTTGAAACAGGAAACCAATTAAAGCTGTTTCATAAGTAACTGGCGCAGTAAAATTTATGTAACTTTCACAGTACATGTCATCGTCGTACCGACTTTAAATGGCTTCAGAACTTTACCGTGCAAGATGGATTTTATTTTATTCGATGTTCATGATTACTTTGAATATATTTTCGCTTATCAGGTAAGAAAATATTTTTGTTAATAGTTGTCGGAGCTTTAAGTCTCTCTTCATCCAAGGCGTGACTAAATCTGTGCTGAGTTGCTTGATGAATTTTTTTCCTGATATTTATACCTGAAACAATGGTGAAAAAAAACATGAAATATGCGAAACCAAACTAAAGTGAAATCACACAAACCTAGTTAAAAATTACACAAAGCCTAAATATACGTCTCGCAGACATGCTATACTTTGATGAAATAAAAATGCCTCGACTTACCT
The DNA here is from genome assembly GCA_018244795.1 of Parelbella ahira ahira. Lineage (NCBI taxonomy): Eukaryota > Metazoa > Arthropoda > Insecta > Lepidoptera > Hesperiidae > Parelbella > Parelbella ahira. The sequence continues at coordinate 8,916 of DWME01002195.1, read as the reverse complement.
TAACGACATGGGCATCGCTCGCTAACTCCCGTCGGCCACTGAGTTGGCGAAAGAGCACGCAGCGCTAGCTTCAACCGTCTGTGTCTTACAAACGATATTCGGATGCGCAGACGCAGATTAGGCTTCTAGGGTTAATGTAGGCAGAATAACGAAGGACACCACTAGATTTGTTAGTGTCGTTTAGATAAATTATGTGTTTATTGTTGCAGATTTTATATAAACCGCTAATGCTTCTGATGTTCTGTGTAGTTCAGAGTTTGCCGTGGGCGTTCATGTTGTGTGCGAGTAAGTTTTTTAAGATCTTAGTGTACATGGCTATCATTACCTCCATTGTACCAGTAACATTGTCGATTGACATATCATTGTCGATTTTAGATATGCGCATCACGTGGTGGCAATCTTTGCAAACATTTTTACATTCAAAACAGCATGAATAATTAATGAGAATAGTTATAAAATATGAGTGTTGACCATAAATTATATTGGTCATCGAATAAGAAAACTATAAAACTAACAAATATATATCTTTTTTTCTCCAAAAATTCCGTTGCTACCTCAATTGACTCAAATGTTCAACCTGAAAAAGAATCTGACTTCTTTGTAAACGCTTAATAGCCATAAAATTAAAGCTTTCTATTGGAAATCCTATTTCATTTCAGTTGGGCAATTGGACATTTTAATTTACAACTTTGAAAATATGAAAGAGCTCGTTAAAGCTGAGAAGTCTGAAACGAAGTGCGAGGAAAATGAGGCGTTTAAGAGAATTTTTAAAAATTGTCTCCTCCATCACTTCGCTATTAACAGGTAAACAATTTTATTAAGCTCAAATTTGAGTATGAAGACATTTGTGAAACACGCTCTACGTAAAATAATTTTATTTGCATATATCTTTTTTACATTCATGCAAATAAGCAACGCCACTTATTAATCTAATATTGTTCAGATTATGTAGACACGTTGACAAGTTGATAAGTTCTGAGAATATACATATTTTTCTTCCGAAATACGCCACTGAAATTAACTACATTCAAGAGCTGCTGAAAAATTTTATATCCCTATATTTATATAGTAACAATTACCTGTATTTCTAACACTTTTAATATAAATATTTATGACGTCATAAATTTGGATTACGTCATCTTTCTAAAAAAACACTGTTAAATGTTTTCGTCTACTATTTTATTAATTTATTTTTGATAAACTAACACGTATGTTATTTTAGACTCGTGTATGCCATTCAAGATGTCTTCAGTGGACTGTTTCTCATCACATTGGCTTTCAGCGCCTGCATTATTGGTACAACTGCAGTCCAGATATTTTCAGTAGGTTTATTTCATAACTTTCTTAAAATTGGTATTGGTGATTAGACATTACAAGCTAACGTAGGGATGACCTTGGACCATACGGAATCTATTTAAATATTCACTAATAATGGATCACGGGTACACGAGTATCTTACCAAAAAGTGTTAAACGTTCTTGACTTATCCTTGGCTATCACTATACCAATAATTCGCAATGACAGTACAGGCCAATAATATCAGGACCTATTGAATGAATGTTTAATGGATATGAAATCATAAGTATCTTTACGTAATTTTCTGTTAAAATTCTTTGTTTCCCTCTTTTGCTAACTGTTCCGAAATATCGTTAATATTTTTATCATTAATATACGCTCTTGTGAAAGTAACCATCATCATCATCAGCCCGTTTCTGTTCGCTTCTGCACATAGACTTCTCCAACAGCACGCCACCAAACTCGTTCTTCATTTCCACTTATTGTCAGCGTGGTGAAAGTAACATGAATACATTTTTTCAATTTAATGATTGTCTTTTCTACTTTTTCGCAGTTCACTGCTTCTTTTACTTTTTCGCGCCACAATTAAAATTTCACCTTTTTTACAGATTGACGCGCCGCTTGACCATATCGTCGAATTGTCGTGGATTTTGCCATTCCTGCTCATTTTCATTATAATGCTTTTCATCGATTGTTATCTCAGCAATTACATAACAACTAAGGTTAGTTAATTTAATCTAAGATCTGAACGCGCACAATATTGTTGTTATGAGAGCATAGATTTCCCACATAATATTAAACATAGATTGTCTTAAACACTAGCAGTAACTTCGGCGATAATCGATATGATTTCTCGTGAATATCTACCGATTATTACCAAAATATTTGTTGTCACATCTATCACATGACACTGTTTAATGGCATCTGCCAAATATCCGTCATCAAAATGGAAACCGGAGACAAATCTTATCCGACGTTAATTAAAATACCTTCCACTTACGAGAAACATGTAAAAATCAATCATCATCAAACATGTAAAAATCAATAAACATTTATTGTTCTCGCACCATATATTCATGATATAATGACTCGCACATAATTATAATGAGTCATCCTGAGCAGCTTTCATACGTGAAGCGTACGAATACATTAACATTTTCATAAAAAAGCATTCCGCGTCTATTCAAGCTTATACAAGACCTGTCAAGGCCTTTGAGCTGACACGATTCGCTTTGCATTCAAATGATATTGGGAAGACATGCCGCTGATATGAACGTGAGTCTAATAAGTAATTACAACATGTCATGTGCCGTGCGACTTCAGCCCGCGAATATTCATGTCACGTATATTTTACAGAGTGGTCATATATCAACTGCTGCATACAACTGTCCTTGGACGAACTTATCGTCGGAACTGAAAAAGAACGTCCTGATTTTTATTGCTGAAACGCAACAGCCTTTAGTGATTAAGACCGGAAACAACCTGATATCTGTGTCTTTGGAAACGTTTACAAAGGTATACATATTGTCTATGTATTCGTATGAAAAAGATGAAAAAGGGAAAGTAGGCTACCTAATTTATCCTATGTTGTGTATCTGTACCCTTGATTTGTTGCTTCTCTTTTGTCTTTTGTCAAATGACTCTGCTGCCAGTGCTATATTATACGCAAGACAAAAAATTTACTCTTCATATTTTTGCTATATTATCTCCGTAAATTAAGTGACTATAGTTGATGACCTTCGCTGCCCTCAATTATTCGAATGAGATATTCAGAAATCGATTTAGGACACCCTTAAAGTGAGGAATGAGGATGGGACGCGCCGTGCTGATAATATAATTTTTCGTTTATGACACCGGAGAAATACTAAATGGAATTCTTTTGACTTTCATAAATTTCACAAACTGGTATCAAAATGGGATCATTCAGTGACATTTTGTGTGAATAAAGATGAGATTGAGAACTCAAATAAACGTGCTTAACGGTTTCTTTTTTCAACCCTTTTATGATTTCACAATTGGAAACCGATTTCCACTCAGAATAAGAAAGTTATGTAGGCAGGCAGGAAAGTATGGCACGCTGGTCAAGTATGCGTTGGCAAATTTAACACGCCTTAGAGAACATTTTTTTGAGAACTCTAAATTCTGCAGGTTCCCACAGAGTTTCTTTCCTTCACTGTTGTCGAAAGTGATGTTAAAACGAATGAGTGAGTCATTTTAAAACGCAAATGACCTTTGAACAGAACCACTGAAGTTAGAGGCCGAATTTTAAACCACTTGGTTATCATTGTTTATCTCACACCAAGTATCAAGTATTTAACAAAAATATTGATATTGATCAAACTGTCATCCAATAACTTTTATGTTATGTCCAACTTTCAATAACGTGCTCGTCACTTTACTAGACTTGAAATAGGTAACATTTGAAAGTATTGACTCCTTTAAAAAACCTTAAGAGTCGAGCGAGGAAACACTATTAAAATCAACACCTCTTGAAACTTAATTAAGTATTTAATTATGAAATAACTTTCAATTATATTATTTTGCAATAAACCAAGTTTATGACAGAATAATCCACACCCTCCTTCACGATAACTAACGAAACAAGCGCGTGTAACATTTTAAAAGCACCGTTTACCGCCTCAGTCATTAGGCTTAAGTAACACTTAAAGATTAACCTAAGAGCCTCCTTGGGTAGCATTAATACCAGGTCATAATGCCTGTGGTAACTAATGTTCACGACTTTTATGATTCTTTTCATCCTATAGGTGAAAATACGAGACGGCTTATTTCATATATTACATATAGTACATTAACACATGTACATATGTACATACATGCATTTTAACACGAAAGTGTATATGTTGAAGGAATATTATATACATGGTTATATATACAACACAAAATGATATGTTGGGCGATGTTGAAGACCGAATCTACTTAAAAGAAATGAAAATATGAATTGAGCTAACTTTATAATAGCTAATCATACGATTGCTGTATAATCGTATTTAGATAGATCATATTTCATTTCACGTTAATCTCAAACGTCACAGCCATCCGTGACCTACAAATCATAAAAATAAGTTGAAAAAATTCTCTTTGATATTAATTTACCGAATCCGTATAAACGAAATCAATCAGTTCCAGGAGATTTACGTAACCAAAACACTTTCTTCACAGTCGAAACTTCGAACATTCCCAAATCAAGCCCGAAGGGAGTTGACCCAACTTTCTTTAGTTTAATCCAGCCAATTTAGATAAGTCATCATTAATATATGAACTAGCATAGCGTATTAGCAACTTTGCTTCAATAAGTGAATGACGTAATGTTATTGTTTCGTCGCAATCTGTATTATACCCTCTCTCTCTAATACTCTCATAATCTCTGCTATTTTTTTCCTTAACTGTATATAAATATATATCCTCGACGTTATCAAGTTCGCGATCGAACTATTTCGTAAGAGCGTTAGACAACTACTTTGTTTTTAGGTCTTCAGTGTTAGATGCCCGTGCTTGACTTTTGGTTAAGTTTTACGTGGACCCGGGTTTTTTCCTCAAATGTTTTTTTATAAAAAGATAACATACGTGCAGCCGAAGTTGAGTCGAGCCGCCGAGATACTGTGACAGAAAAAGAGAATAATCTATTCTATTAACTATTCCGTTCTTTTTATATTTCACTGGCTTGCTGGGATAAGTGAGGGAAGCAGCGGCGCGTGGTGGCGCGGGCCGGCTCGAGGCGGCGTGAGGCGGCACGAAATGCTACATTTACCGATGATATCATTTACATTTTTTAGAAGTGTATCTCTCTTTTTGTTTCAGGTTATGAACTGGACATACAAAGGCTTTGCACTGATAAACCAAATGAAAGATTAAACCTTTGTTCTATTTCTAAATGGGATTATGTCCACTGTACGTATTATTTTCACTGCATTATTCGTAATAAAACATATTATTATGTTGTGTAAATACATCAATGTAACAAATCTGTATATCAATCGTTAGCTCCATTTAATTCTAATACAAATTTAAAACAATATCAATACTTTTTGTATGAATAATACAGAAGACTATGTAATTTTATATCACTTCCTACACATATCCTTATAACGTTATTCTACATAGGAACAATCAGTAAACATATTTCGCATTACAATACAAATCGTCAATGTATTTATCGAAGCTTGCAAATTCGATATTCGTTCCAGGCAAATGAAACGAGATAATGATACCGGGGGTGACCATAGAAACGTGTAAAAACAGATGCGTATTCTGTTCAATTATTGTACGATTTTTGTAATATTCTATTGGCGTCCTCCATTGATGCGTCTGAGTACCCAAAGTAAATGTATATAGAATAATGTACTGAACGTTAACCAAATATTTTACATAGTATAACACTCTTTACACACATTATTATTGTTATTGCTGTTATTATAATTATATCGTCACGCCAGGCCCTTTACAGAGTGGGCAGAGAGCACGTGTTAAATATTTATAACTAAAGCAATACACACTTGAGATACCTCATTCTTCAATTTTTCTGATTCATAGAGGAATTATAACTAATTATCAACTCAATAATAGCATGCAAATAATGCATTGTCCAGAACAGAACGAGCCTAGGAACCAAAGGCGTACCTACTCTTAACAATGTAACTTCTAACGATTAAGAAATTCCGTCCGTCGGATGAAGTATTTTAAAAAATACAAGAAGATTTTTTTTATCACCAGCCCATCCAAGTCCACTGCTGGACACAGGCCTCAACTGGAAGGTTTTGTGCACAATTCTTACCTTGGTCATGCTTCTTTATTGCTGCCAAATTTTTTTGCTAGTGGGACTATGACCCACTAATTTATAATATATCACCTACATTAATTAAATTTTGCTCAAAGCTCTTCTCAAATATCCACCTAAACAACTCATAGTTTTCTCGCCTTTCTTATTTGATTCGAGAGATTCATATTTTTGTAGAATTGTAGATTCTAGTTTTAATTAGTTCTGTTCAATTAGCAGCCTGATTATAATTAAACGTAAGTACACTTTAAGTTTACTCTAAAGCACTCCTTTATATAGTATAATATAGTATAGTTGTACTTGAATTCCTTTCATAGTACGTGGCTCTATTAGTGACATTTATACGTTCTAATGTAATAATCTCTCATACATTCTGCCATTCGCTGGCGTTCTTGAAATGAATATTACCACGTTAATTGATGAGCTTAGTTCTATTTATTACCTTTTAATTGACTAAATTACATTTATGAAAAGTAATAAGTGTTTGCTTTCGATTGTTTTTGTTTGTCGTATTTCTGGGATAGAAGCAATGTATAAAAAATAATGTTAAAAATAAAAAATAAAAATGTACACCGTCACCATGGAGGTCATAGCTTCTTATTTAGCAGTAGAAATTTTATTTGACACTTGACGACCGAAAACTTAATATTTAAAAGTAGTTTCTAAATAATTTTGACCCAACTATTTTAGTTCGGAAAATAAATAATAAGTATTTTTGATATATCCATACCTACACATACCTATATATATACCTACATACCTATGTATTTTACGGTATATCTTTATTTTTACTCACTCATTCATCAGCGTTTGAATATTCGTTACCAGACCATAAAAAATCATTACACCAACGGGCATTCGCAAAAGCATTTAGCTCATAAACCTATCACCCTGTAGATACTTGTATGTAAATACAATAAAGCGAGTTTGATGAATAAATTTTAAAAGGAGCGAATTATTCAAATGACTGTGGACATTTGGAAATGATAAAATCCGCAGCTTAACGAGCAAAGGGATTATTGATAAATCCATTAACGACATGTGTTTACTATAGTCAGAGAGAATTCATGATGCATCCTGACGCCATGCGGTTCGGTAACGGATGTTGTAAAATGTACTATTTTATATTTTGTAATATATCTAGATTAGGTTAGTTTAGATTTCTAATATTTTACGATATCTTTGTTTATTTTTTCTTTATTTTGGTGAGACTATTCGCTAAACGCGATAAAATTAATCAAGCCATACTTCAAACACATTGGTCTGACATAGGCCACCCCATTGTCTTCCACTCTTCTCTATTCCTAGCTATTCGTCTCCAACCTTTGGGTAAATCGTCTTCCCATCTCCTTATTTGACGTCCTTTTTGTCTTTTCCCAGTGACGATGTTGTCTTTTTGAAGATATTTTTTTAAACCTAAACTTATTGCTTGAATAGTAATTATTATAACTAACCACAAAGCTTACCCATATAAATGTGTATTTACGCTGTATACATCAGTTAAAAAAAATGTATAATGATACAATTTATTTAAAAAATGTACATAGGCAATGGTATACCTACATTTATGAATTCCTGTATTTATATACCCAGTAGAAATAAATTCCTCAAAAACGGAATTCATATCACGTGTGTGAGATATGTACGTTTATACAGAAAGGTAAATGGGTTTAGGTCATTTCATTAACATCCAATCCAACCGTGTTTACTTACCATAAAGTAGGTACATACATCTAATGAACTTTACAATAAAGCTGATCCGCATTATCGGATTTAGGTGCCCTGTGGGTACAGGAGCGGTTGATAGAGCAACGAAAGTCGAACGTAAAACAGCTTTTTTTAAACAGCGTTACCTAATCATTATATCCAGTTAATCAACAGAGCAAATTGATTCATAGAATTTACATAAGTTTGATAAAACTAGACATATATTTACATCGTAATAAGGTTATATAGAGAGCATACGAGACGACGATATAGCTTCACGGTTTAACCGCATTCTTGTTTGTGGTCCGATTTCATGCTATTGAATTACCTCGAATTTTCTGGGGAATATAAACGGAACAAGAACGGCCTGTGTCGTGGAAATTAATATTGCATACTCCTCTCAGAAAAGCTAGGTCATGGGTGAATCAAAATATGTTCACCTGTAAATTGATTTTTGAAAAATTCCTTTTTTTTAATACAATATACCTATTTGTAAATAGGCTCACCACGTATTCCATAGGAGTGTACTACACTTCTCTGCCTACCCCTTCGGAGATTACAGCCGTATTGTTACGTTTCATTTTTGTAAAAGTTTTATGGAGATGATCATCGTAATTATTTAAAATGACATCAACTGAGCTCCATTAATTAATTACAATGCGATTGTTCATAGATGCAGTGCAAAACCGACATGCGTGTAATAAAGAAGTAGGTAACTCATGAACTCTCCAACAAAAGAAGGCGTTTTCTATTATGATCGCTTTTTTCTGTCATAAAAAATGAATTAGATAATGTTGACCAGTTGTACCAGGATCATATTAATGTTGAATTTACACGAATAATTATCATTCATTTCCTTTAGTAATGTAACGTAAATATGTGCTACGCTTTGTATTAATATTAATTGAGCACCTGTAAAAGTTAAAAGTCATTGATTACTGTACTGTAATAATATTCTCATAACGACGTCACGTTGTTACATTTATAGCCATGACAAGTTTTAACATGTCCTTAAATAAATAACGATGGATTAAATACAATAGCAGTGGTAGCCTAGTGGTTAAGAATTCAGCCTCTCATTCCGGGGGTCCTGGGTTCAAATCCATGGCGCGCACCTC
>DWME01002194.1:0-21677 GCA_018244795.1 Parelbella ahira ahira | reverse complement strand
TTTTAGTCCGAAGAAAGCTCCTATGGCAATCGAGAGACGAACACTGTAGGAACGGCTGAAGCACTGTTTGTGGGCGACCCAATGAATAAATTTGCTATCATGCCCGCTATAATAATATCCCTGAGAACTGGAACTACGAGTAAATGTGGATATGTGGGCTTAAGCTACGTTTTGTTACCGGCTTAAAAACCAAAGGTATCTTGACTTGAGCAAAACGTGTTAAAACATATGAAAGAGATATGGTTAGTCGATTAATTTAATTTTAAATAATTCAGCTTTTCATTTAATACAATTTCATTTATTTATAGCATTAATTGGAGTTTAATGGAAAATTAATATTGTTATGTACTTCATAACGTAAATTAGTTTTATATGTACACTGTTTTATAGCCATATTCAACGTTAGCACGTTGAATTTTAATGACAATATTCTTCTTTTTCATTTATTCTTATATAAAACGATGATAGTAAAGAATGTTGTAGTCTTAGGAAGTTTTACAAAAAGTCATTGGTCATACCACAAATTCTATTAAGAATCTCTAGATAATATTTGATACGGATATTATTTTTTCGCAAATGGGAAAACGTTGTTGGCGGGCGGTCCGATGAATAAATTCAACATCCACTTCACCCCGGTCGGACTCATCGATAAACCCAATAGTCAGCTGATATTTTAAATAAGATATTAGAAAAAAATTTAAAAGTCAAGCTAATGTTTCTTATATTCTGCTTCTAAGTCACAAATATCATCTACAAAGGTATGGACCATATCATCAGCAATATCGTTACTGTTATATCAAATAGGTTCACCCCGTTCTATGGGACATAGAGCGCAATTAGCGAGTAGGTGTTGTACAATCCTCTGCCTAACCTTTATTTAAGTGAAATACAAGCGCATAGTGTTATGTTTCTCTTATGATATAGAAATATGAACAGCTCTTATAAAATACCCGTCTCAAACTAGCCGCCAGCTCTCGGGGTATAAGCTTGGCACGTCTCGCGATTTAGAACCTCAAGAGTCGGTTTAATGTCTGAAATATGGGATATTTGTAATTGCTATTTATGGGCTATAGTAACTATAATAAAATATATTTTATACACTATCGTTATTTATGTAGAAAAAAAGGCTTGCTCCGGTGGTTCGGAAGTATAGAAAGAAACGTTCCAGAAAATGGATGCTATAGGTAGGTACATGCCGAATTTTGGTGGGAGTGGGAACTGAGGAACACCAAAGACTGATCTGTCATAATCAAATATCATTACATTAGCTCCTGCCTGCTGACAGGAACAGGAAACTCCGAAATCATAATAGAAAATGTCAAGATAACATTAGTGAGGCCAAATCTAAGATTCGTCCGTGTGCGTGAAATTTATGAATAGAAGCGTTAAGCTCCTTGCGTATCCAATATACATATGTACAGATACAAACAAATATATGACATTTGAAACACTATTATTTCATATATTTTAAAAGTTCAACGACTCGTTCGCAGCTGGCGTTTTAAGTGTAGCAGCGAGACAAAACCGTTTTGTACATATTTCACTGGAATTCAGCTTAAAGTTCGCTCCACCAACATTTGCTCATCATGCTACCCAAACGCTCTTTCATTTTAAATATTAAGCAAAGTACTCATGACTCTGTAATGCTGACGTGTAAAAATTTATATAAGCGAACCTATGTTTGTTAGTAAGCTGTTTTATGAGGAGTTTCTTTCTTCAAGGCATACCTTAATCAGGCAAGGCTTCACCCGAAATTGTATCTTTAAATTCGAATTGAAACTGTGGTGCAGATGAGTGGGTTGAACTGAATCCAAAAATATGGACAAACAAACATTTGATGGAAAAGGTGGAATAGTTAAGAAATATTCTTAGAGTTTATACATTCGTTATATCTACATATCTTTTAACTAAAATGTCTACGGATTACGTCTATTTATCTGTGCGATCACATAAATATAAAGTTAATCTGTGTAATAACAAATATATAAATGGAGGTAAGTACCTACGCAAATTATCATATACGCGGTAACTAAACTAATCAAACAAAAATGTTGCACGTAACTTCGTGGAACGCCACAGGGGTGACACGCGAACCACGACCTTCTGACTATTGGTAGAACTAATGTGAAAGTTCGTTAAGAAAAATATATTGTAACAGCAAAATAATACGACTCATTTTGAATTTCGAATGGAACGGTTCATTTTATACGTATTTGAAGTTTCCAAGTTGTCGAAACGTGCTTGAGCAGGCCAAAGGCAGAGTACGCCACTTGTACCCATTTCACGTGAAATTTCAAGCTCCGCTCACACAAAAACAGTCCGTACAGCTGTATTAAAGTTTATCCTAAGCCAGCACTGTATAGTATTACATACCTACATGCCAAAAACAGTTGATTATTACATCTGTTCATTTGGAAAGCGTCCAAATAGGTAAGAACAGCGCTTGTCTAGATTGGGGCAGAAACAAAAAATGTAAGAAGAATTTAATGAATGTTCTTGAACAAAAATAGTTTGGAAGTAGGGAGAAAACTGATTTATACTCTTGAATCGTAACATTACGCCTGTAATACTCGAAGAGGTAACACAGGAGTATAGTAAACTTCTACATTTTAGCAGTTATGTTTCCGTCCGGCTGTAGAATAGGTGATGAACATATCTTCCTTACAACATATTTTCCTTTCAACATTTCTTTCTTTCATATTTCCTTACTCTGTTACATGTACCTACCTTATGTTTACAGTTTACAGATTTTTGCAACCGCCCAATGTGTCCCGACAGTTCTCCAGAACGTCGACAAAAATGTACATGTTTCTCCACGATATTTCTTTTAATGTGTTTTATGAAACGTAACTGTTTCTGTTTATTACAGTTAGCTTTGCTAAGGAATATGTCCGTAATTTTCCATTTGGTTCAAATATAGTGTTCGTAAGCAGCACGATGTTTGGGTATTTATATTTGATAATTCGATTCTTTTCAAAGTGAAACGTATAGCATGTAACGACAACTTATTTAAAGTTATGAACACAAACTTTAACGGTCAGTTTCGATTCAACCGTCAGCTAATGTAGGGATACGATGCTTTATTGATTAAATTTTCAATAGCTGACATGGTCTCTGTAAGATCTAGAGAAGTAAATTTGATTAAATATAAATAAGTAACTACCTACCTCTTCGGTGATCAATTAGAGGGGTGTAGTTACATTTTTTGTATATTTGAAAAAAATTCTTTGACTATAAATTATTTGGCGTTTAACATGTAGGTATTTATATAAGGTACGTTTCTTTTACTTAGCCTATAGTAGGTATAAACTACAAAAAGTCAATATAAACATTTACTTAAAATATGTTTACTATCAACTATCTCGGTACCATATTACAGAATGCAAGATATTTTTGTACGTGTGTAAGTTAGAATACGGTTTGTTTTTTCTTATGGTGACTTTTTTCTTAGTAATCCCGGGACGAAAAACGGAACGTCTAAGGTCATTTGTAGGCTGAACACAGCGAGTAATATCTGTTGTTTTGAGATATAAATAACAGCAGCAAACCTGAGATCCTATTGGTTTACATTTTTAACCGAAATCTTCGCGCTGTTGGGGTTCAAATCCAATGACTCAGCTTGGAAATAAAAAAATTGAGTCCGCTTTCAACATTAAATATTGTGAGCGTTGAAGCGTGAAAAAACATGCACACCTTAGATTTCTCTATAATGTTTTCAAGGCGTGGCCAAAGTACTTGGCCAACATGGTATACTGTGGCTTAGACCGTTTTCATTCTGAAAGGTCACATATGTCCAACAGTGGGACGATAAAAAGGCTTAATGATGAACATGTGAAAATGGTCTTATTTGTTTTGAACCTAGTATAAGATTTAATAAAACTACTTCACTGAAATAGTGGAGCTTTTGATCTTATGATCCAGCGATGCAGCGGAAAATTACCATAATTATTCCGAGAGGCTTTCGCTACACTCCCAAGTAGGTTGTCGAGGGAGACTTAAACTGAAACAGTCTAACTATACTTAGGGTCGATGCATATTGAAGCCGGGATTAATCCGATCACATTCGTTTTAACATAATATCAGACGAATATTAATAAGTTAATAGGGTTAATGGGTACTGACGCTGGTTTAAATTTGATTCATGATAACAGTATTGATAAAAATTCAACAGTCAACAAAACTTGAATGTAATCACTGTATTCCAAATATAATAGAGATAATAGTAATAATAATAATAATAATAATAATCGACCCATTTGTCGTTCCACTGTTGGAATATGGGTCTTCTCTCAGATTGAGAGAGATAAGGCCATAGTCTGCCACGCTGGCCAAGTGCGGATTGGCAGACTTAACACACCTCAGAAAATATGTATTTTTCTTAAATTCTAAGGTGTGCAGGTTTCCTCACGATGTTTTCCTTCACCGTTAGCACGTGATATTTAAACTTAAAACGCACTTTCATAAAGAGGTGCGCCCATGGATTTGAACCCAGGACCCCCGGAATGAGAGCCTGAATTCTTAACCACTAGGCTACCACTGCTTATAATAGAGATCTATATTGATAAAAGTAACAACGATCTAACGTAATGTATATGTTGAACATTCTCTAAGAAAATTACAAAAAAACATCGCCGATAAACAATTCCTCCCTAATCCATTACTCCGGTGGGAAGCGATCCATCAAATTATGTTGACGTAACAGCCAAGCCGAGGCAACACGGGCGAGTGGGAAAATTAAAATTATCGGAAAAAAATTAATTACACTACATCGGCCCCGGGGAAAACACCGCGTGATACAGTGGCCCACGAAAACGTTAAAACTTTCCAAAATCAATAAACTGTATAAACATTCCAAACAGACGTTAATGTTTCTTTACCTCACACACGCACACACACACACAACCACAAATAAACATGTCCACACACACGTGCACAGGTAGGGCACGATTTTCTTCTACGCTACTAGTAACGTCAATTACGTGTACTTTTCATTAACCGATCGGAACTACTTACGGCTGGTATGGAACGGTTGCAACTGGAAAAATCCGGTTTCCTCACACACTCTGTCCTTGAACAGCACGTACACGACACAGGTATCACGGGAGCACTAGAAAAGTGAGGTACCGTACGATTGTAGGTTCTTTAGTGATCAGATACGGGCATGTGGGTTTAGGATTGATAGACGAGCGTCGGCACGGCGTCGATACGCGGACTGAGCGGCCATGACAGTTTTGGCTGGGGAGCCTTACGCATGCGCGCAGCCACTATAAGGTCGTTCCCCATTGTTCACCGTTCACCCCATGATTAGGGCACAAAATTGATCACTCAAATTGGAAGTGAAGAAACCTTTTTAAGTCACAAAATCCCGATTTCAAAATGGCTGATTTAAAATGGCGGCACCATTACGCGGTTTTATGACGCTCAAAGGTTTAAAGGGGATTTTTTTCGGTGAAGCGTTTCTTTGTAAAAAAAAATCCGAAACGTTTTAGGTGACGATAATTGAATACGACAGATTTTCATTTCTTTCCAATTTCCGATAAGTGCGTCTATTTGTATTGGGTATAATTTGACAACTCTACGTAAAAGAAACTCAAATTAAGGGTTGTGAAATTATGTTTTACTGTTATCTACTAAATTACTGTCGTATCGAAGTAAACTCTGAAAATTGGATAATTGCTTCATAAAGGCGGTATTTAATAAGTTTAGTTGGATACTTCATTAAATAACTTAATTACTTTCGAAAAACAGCCTAGTCATTGATAATAGTAATTAAGGGTAACTATTCTACGTATAACAGATTGTTTTAGGAATTTAAACCAACTCTTGAGCTTTAGGTCATCAAATTTTAAACGTATATAATAGTATTTAATTATTTTTAAACAATAAAATAGACGTCAGGGGGTCCTATCTTGATCAAGTAGATCAGATACTGGTTGATAGAGTATTATTTTAGAAGTAGCGGTTAGGTACGTAGATTGCCTCGTGATGACTCGGAGCCTGGATTTGTCTCTGGTGTATGACAATAGCCAATAGGCTATTCCATTGTGAGACGCAAACTTATATTGTGAAACGTGGGAGTGTACTGCACTTCTCTGCTAATCCCTCCGAAAATTACGGGCATGATGTTACGTTTGTTACATATGTAGTTGATGGACTTAGTTGTCAAGTTATTTTATACGGTCATCGAACTCCATAGACATCTGAGTCGAAGCTCAAATAACACCACCCGCGTCTCAGACGTTTCACTGAACGATGAGACCCTGAACGCTGATATGACACCTACAAGTATGTCTGCATACCGCACCGCTCGAAACAAGATGAAACAACGCAATTATTGTATCCAATTGCAGGTGTAGCTATATAAAGTAAGAATAAATGAAATTAACTTTTAACATAAATGCAGATTCTTCACTAATAACAATGATTTCATTTGTATAGTTACGATAGGTCCAGTACGGGATGGGCAGAGAGCAGTAAGAAGTCTGCGAAACGGGAGTGCATGTATGAAGAGAGTAAGGAATATGGAAGAAGCACCTCTATAAGAACAGAGATATTTGGCGCTTTGTGCTCTCTGCTCTGTGCACTCTATGCTACAATCGATAGCAAAAAGGTAGATATTGGGACACTGAATAACATATATTATAAAGAGTATGATATACTCGTAGTTTGCGTTGCGTTGCGTTGCGTTAGAAGATTGTTCTAAATTTACTTTTCTACGAGGGGAAAGTGTTAAGCACGGATTGCAACCTTGTAGGTACACGTTGGAATTACAACAGAACTATTTATAACCGTAGTTCCTTATAAAAAAAAAATATTTTTAGTTCATTCAGTTTAGTTTAGTTCATTCAGTCTTGAAATTTAACACAATGGGCAACTTTCACAAAGGTAAACAACTAAGCTGCCTTAAGGTACATATCACTTGCAATTTAGAAGTTCGAGAGGGTTCGAAACGGTTGGCACTATTTACTTAACGCTACCTTTAACAAACCTATCGTCATGTACTTTTCATAACTCACCCCACAGGCCTCCGTCAAGTTTGCGGTTGCCTAGCAACCAGGGCCTGCCCCCGAATCACGCGAAGGCTTATTTTGCTATTCTTATGTACCTAAGTACTAAATTACGAATGAATTAACATTAAAGTGTGCAAATGTCATTTTTATTATATTGTCCCACCGCACTACGAGGTAGGCAGAAAGCAACCAGTGCCAAATACCTCTATCCTTACAGTCCTCACATTCTACAGAAGTAGGAATGTTAAATATAAATACATTTATTTTAAGACATAAAGAGTCATATATGTATATTAGGCATTACTAGATAGTATGAAGTAATGTTAGAACTTGATTTATTATAATACTTTCGCGTGCAAGTTCGTCAAGGTGTTCGGGAGTACCATTTCCTTTGAATATGTGTATCTAATAATTGCGCGTACATATGTACGTGTAATATGCAATTTTTCCTATTAAAAGCCTTTATTAAATATCCTTACAAATTGTATTTAAGATAAAGTTAGACAGATATATCTATAGTTGGCAGGTCGAGCCATGATGCGGCCTGCCTAGGGACAGATAAATGTCCTGGCTGCCTACAGGTAGCACTGTAGGCAGCCAGGACATTTATTTACATTTTGTAGGTATTAATGTTATATTGTAATATTTTTCAGCAGGTTTAGGTTTGAAAGAAAGTCTATTAGCGATAAGACCGTCTATTATTATGTGAGGTGCACGAAAAAAATATTACTATTACATACCTCTTATTCGACAATACAAAGTATCTTGCAAAGATGTGTTCCGTAACAAGAAAGTGCCAAAGCTACCGTGTGCCCCATCCACTTCGCGTACATTCTGTAGGTACATTAAACTCCAAATGTCACTTCACAAAGTGACGTAACGGTGTCAGAGCGCTTGTTAATCGTTCCTAAATTACACCTGATGTTTAAATTAAATTAACTAAATTAGAAGTTAATTTCATCAGGCGTTGCTTCACGGAACGCTATTATGACTAAATTAGTTTAAGGCGTTTCAACAGAATTCATTGCGATGTTTATAAATGATTTTATTTTTTGTTTGTTAAGAGAGTCGCAATGGAGCAGGCGGGGGTCGGGAGCGGTTATCACCAATGGTGTATAGTATTGCTACTGTAAAACTGAGACTCTTAATGTTAGTTTAGTTAATATATAAATATAATCTTTGTTAGTACTCAATAAATAAAGTTAATAAACAAACTAATTATAGGACTATATGACAAGAGTTATGAATTTGGAAGAAGCACGGCAGGTCTGCAAGATTAGAAATATTTGCTCCGTGCTCTCCGTGCTCTCTGCCAATCCTATAAAGGGACTTGGCGTGAAGATGTGTATGTAGGTTGGACTGTGAAAACATTAGTCAGTTATTAGATGTTAGTATGTGCGCAGACCATAACAGTTAGCTCCTGTCCTATTTGAGGTTAGTGATCTTTAGGCATTATCACTACTGAGGACTGATATAGTCGTCTCCAGTAAAAACGTGAATCGATTACCACACCCTTCAAACCGAAACACAAATTGTCCCAGGAACCATTGCTTCGAAATAACCTCCAGACATATTACAGTTCAAAGAACAGTGCCCAAAAGTAGGCCATAAATGTATTGAATTCTATTATAGAGGAAAGATTTCGAAGTGTGTGTGTATACCTATAGTAAATGTATTGAGGCAATTATAGCAGTAAAGTTTGAAGGTGTGTGTGTGTATATCATGAATGTATTAAAGCCAATATAGAACAAGTTCAGGTGTGTGTAGTGTAATTGCATTGAGGCTAATTACCTATAATGTACAAGCTTCGATGCGTGTGTGGAATGTAAATACGTCACACTGGAGTCTATTATATTGCGCAGGTTTAGATGTGTGAGTGTAAGGAACAAACATATTCCCCATCACCAAGTGGCCAGTTATCTTGTGGTTTGAGTGTATCCGGACAATTAAGGTCCGTACAGCTCGTTCGGCTGCGAGACTCAGTTGTGGGTAGAATCACATAACAATGTATTTGAGTAGGTGTATCATCGGCAATACAGGGAGTTCACTTATAATACAAATTAGTCTTTTACAAGTGAATGAATTTTATATGTATTAGAATATTGTTCACTTCTTTGTTCTGTTAATTACAAGACAATATTTGCAATGCTACGGAAACATCATTTTAAAAGTGGAGAAGTTTCCACATGAAATACTCGTTCATTGTCAGTGAGCAAATGTTACGAATGAATGAATGTTTACTGAATATAATATCAAAGTTTCATGTTTCACAATGTACAGATATTGTAAACATATTTTACAAAATGGTATACAAATCCATGGTGGAACATCTCAAAAAAATCAACAGAATATAATGTATACATACACACTAATTGTAAATTACAATAATTGTAAATGTTTAATATTCTGCCAACTCTCATTTAGCTAGCATAGCAGGCTGTCCTTCTCGTTCCAAGAGGAGACATATCCAATAGTGAAGCGATATAAAGGGTTGATGATGATGATAAAACGTTTAATAGAAAAAAGTATTAACTCGTGCAGGGCGCGAGTAAGGAAGTTTTCGTAGCTCTGATCAGCAAAGTTTAACAGCACTGAACGCAGTCACCATTTCAACACGTTTTCAGTAATGGCAAACTTACACGAACACTTCCGTCCTCATCTGTACACCAATCGATAAACCTTGTCGAAATCTAAATGCTTGAATTAATAGTAGCTACATATTATGTATGTTGCATTTGTTATTAACCTCAATACGGATGTCTACATGTCTGATCTAAATGAACATTGTTATTATTATTAAATGCGGTTTAAAAGAGTTCGACAATTAAGTAGCTACTAAATCATATCTTGACATTGGAGTTGCATGGTGGAATATGCTGCAGACCCTGTAGTTATAGTAGAGATCCCAACCCAGCAGTGGGATATACAAGAAACTCAGAAGGTTTGTTAGATCTAGACAATATGCACAGACAATAGACACAGACCATAGACACAGACCATTGACACAAACCATAGACACAGACCTGAGAAACAGACCATATATATTAAACCACAGACATTACAGCGTAGACATTATACCATAGACATTATACCATAGACACAGACCATAAACGATAGACGAAACACGACAAATTGTCAGCTATTTCTATCTACTTGTCCAATAACTGGAAACTTCGTACATCGTGGTATCGGGGAAAGCGCGTTCGCAGAAATAAGCGGAAAAGTACTTGCTTAGTTCGCGGAAATATAGCGACGGCTTACCACCGCGGTTGGCTCCAAAGGTGTTGGAAAGGTATAGAAGCGACATAGCTTAAATATAATATATATTTGTGTTGTTGATCTATATTTTTGTCAGATTTTTGCCTTTTGTTCTTACAATGTTCTAATCTTTGACGGTAATAATATATTCGATTAATTATAAATATCCTTAACATTCCAAATCTCTTGAGAAAACTTTATAGGTATCTAAATAAGGAAACTCTTGAACTTTATATAACTAAATTCAATGTTACAATAATATTAAATTATAACACTTTCATTATAGACAAGTATTATATTCTATCTACTTGTAATGGCCAAGTTTGAAATTTCTCTTCATTAATGTTTACTTTTTCTTCACAGATCACGGGACAGCCCTGTTTATTATGGTTTGCGCTTATTAGTTCATTTATTCATACTTATTTTTATTTTTTTTTATATTTCATACATTAAGAATGAAGATAGTATGAGACCTCTAGACATTTTGTTAATCTACAATCTCTCCCTCGAAGTCGACATCTAGCTGTCTAGACTTTAGTTGGATTAAACCAGAGCTAGTTTTCGAACAAAACGATCTAAGCTAGAGTGATGAAGAAAAAACACGCGAACGGTTTCCAAACGACTGTTACATGTACAAAAAAAGTCTTTAGTTTAAATTACTTCAATTTTAGATTTCTCGTTGTTATTTAGAATACTGTGATATGTAATTTTTGGGTCATTTACGTAAGTATAATATTTTTCATACAAAATACAGACTGTTTTATTAATGACTAAGCTACTGATACTCCAATATCTCCAGTTCTTTACTGTAAATATTATGCACGTATTAATAACTGATAATTCCTATTATCGTGACAGGTCCTAGATTTACGATTTCACAGCATGCTTAGAGAATTATTATTGAACAATGACGTGGTCTTTCATTGATAGATTTAATTAAATAACATAATAGGATCTCCCAAATTGCTTATATATCTAATACGTTTTAATAATTCGTAATAATATTTTGTTCAGAATCACACAATACTTATGTAATTAAACAATGCATATTACGTTCGTAAACCTCCTTACTGACCAACCGTGTGTAAGAAGTTTCTGGAACTCTCATTCTCTGATAGTGCAACTAATGCTATAGCGTTATAATAACCATTATCCACCATTTAACATGCTCTCCAGGAACGGAAGCGCTCATGAATTTTCCATTAGCAGTTACTGGACCCCATTGAAGGTCCGACTGCGTCCAGCAACTTGGCTCGATGGCTATCGTTTTCCATATTCCAGTGCATTACGGATGCAAGCGGTTTTTTATATAATCGCTTTCTATCTGTTGCAACGGACTCAACTTCTATTCCATTGTGGAATGTACTATATACCTGGTAAAACTTGGGAGTGTTGTCACTCCTCTGCTTATCGCTTTGGGGAAATACAGGCGTGATATTATGTTTTATGTATGTTTTCATTACAGCAAGTATTATATTATTTAGCAGACAGATGCTGAATGCGACAAGCCGAGGACAGTCCAGTAGTGGAGTGAGATAGGTTGATAAAGATGATGATTGATGATATATGATTATATAATTTTTATTATGAATCTAAAATGTTCGCTCACTACTAACTATTCCTGCAACAAAGCTGTAACCATGAACATAAAGGCCGTCAAGTGCAAGTCCGTCTGTTTGTTTTGTATCCCTAATAAATAAGGCAGGAGGAGGTGAGAGCAGACAGAATTTGGAAAATATGGTAAGTCATAGGGTTGCCACATTCCTGTTATTGGATTTTGTCTTTTTCTTTCTTCGGCACCCCTTTTGTTATTTTTTTATTTTACTTTCCTATAAATCCGTCAATGATTCTGTTTTACCGACTTAATTTTACTGCTAACCAGATATTTTTGACAGCTTTGTTCTAATAAGAGGGATGGTATAGTAAGCACACAATGATTTCCATCCAGTCACTTATAGTGTCTAATTTTAGAAAAAATATAGCACTTAATCTCACCAATGTATGCTATTTTAATGACTCAAATCCAATGTTGGAATGGTACATACGTGAATTGGGGATAATAATGATTTCTATAGGATAAGACAATAGTACCAACTATGTAATAACCTATTTACTCTAAAACCACGAGAAAACCATAAACGTTCAACAATACTAATTATGTTTCGATTAAGAACAATAAAATAATATTAAAATGGCATTAGCAATACTCAATAACCCAACCCTATTCGGTGTATATCTCCATAGTGGCGAGCGCCCTCGAGCCGTGGCCTCCACTGCCCTCTATTAACTAAATTAGCCACTAATATTGCACCATAAATCCGTCTGTGCACTCTGCGTAATAGAGGTTAATGCACTCACGAGTCACGATACCCAACACAAGGCGATAAAGGTAACGCAGAATGCTAATACAATAGAGTGCCCAAATAACCGTTACGTAGAGCGAGGCGAATTAAACGACATTTTCTTGAACATTGCAAGAAATTAATTATCACTCTATTCTATTTTTTATTACGTCAATATTTGGTTACGCGCCTGCGTGTTCAAAAGCGGAATAGTCTAGGGTTATAATAAAAAGGTTCTCGAAAGTTCGACTACGGAAAGAGCATTGCATGTACTTTTACTAACCAATAGTTGCAGTTTTGTTTCGTTGTGAAGTTATGAATATGTAAGTAATATATACAATGTTAGGGAAACACAGTAGATAAGTGAATTGAATAATATTTCAACTCGATCTGGACTTAAAAATAATTATATTTTGAACAGTGTTAAAGAATAGACATAAACAAGTTGTTAAATGTTAACAAAGAACCCTAAAGCGTATGCAAAAGAATGCTGAGGAGTTGAATACATGAATATGACATGAATTTTTCATTATATAATAACTTTCAAGAGCTGTCCTGTCGAGTAGGATCCCGTGTTTTAAGAAGGGCCAAACAAGCCTAGATAAAGCCTATTCACATTTGTCTTGAAAGGTATATTGAATTCCGTAGCTGCCTCGTGACTTCTTTCGTGCTAAAGTCACATTGTTAACTTAAATGTTATCACAAAATTAAATATTATAATGAAGTATGCTTTGCTGAAAATAGACTCGAAAGTTCGTTTCCCGTGACTTAGCATTACCCACTTTTTATACGATCATTCAAATACAATCCGTTTATAGCAGCTATTAATGGCACCAATATAGCTTATACCAATCTACAACACAAAACAAAGAAAATATGACACACACACACACGCACACCGCGCACTCGCGCTCACGCACGCGATCATTCGGGCACACACACGCACATAATATGTATATGTATATGTATGTAGCTACATTGTTTTTGATCAACCACTCTATCGCTATCCCGCTCTGCGGTCAAGACACTAAGTAATAACGACACCCTATCGAGCGAGGTGTCCACTCATTAAGCAGATTGTCACTACACATACGACACATCAATTAATTTGGACTTTCATTCGTTAATGGTGTATCGCGCGTGATATACCTATGGGGAGCGTAGTTTATCTTTAGTTGCCCTTTCATTTGTACTTTCTCTGTTTTATCCGGGGTTGAAAGGGTGCGGTAGATTAAAAGCGTGGTGCGTGGCTTGCTTGGTGATTGATAGTATCTGTGTGAGACTACACCTAGTTATGTTTAGGTACATCAGATTTTAGGTTTTGCGTAGTAAGCGAAAGAATAATCAGACTAAAACTTCTTTAAACATTATTATCGTGAAATATTATATGGTTAAAAAAATATGCTTTATTTTTTTTAATTACCTATGTAATATATTGCACGATATATAGCACTTTGATTCTATTAAAAATAGGTAGGTATAAAATGTACAACGGCCTTAACACTTTTCATTCTGACAATAACCACGCCTTCAACAGTCGATCGATAAAAGGGTTATCGATAATGATAATTTTCAAAATAGATATCTTATTTACTGTTTCGTTGTTAGTAGATATAACCTACAAAGCTTCGTCCACATATCCCAGCAATATACCGTATCGAAGTGCTAGAAATAAACAAAAACAAACATACTCATCCCCGGGAGATGTATTTACGTACATACTACAGTATTCAGAACTATCCATCCGGGACACGACCTCACAAACGTATCGTTATTAAACACGAGTCCCATTTATAACACAGTCAATCAACAAATTACATAACATCACGCCTCTATTCCCGCGAAAGGACAGGCAAGGTACTCCCACGTAACAAAAGGTTAATATATTCCCAAGTACCGGGTACAAGTCATACTCCTAGCTGGTACCGGGAATTCCAAGTTAGAAAACCCGATAATACTTTTATTGTATGTAACTACAGTATGTCAATATTGAAGAGTGTCACAGTTGCCACGCAACAGCAGTATGATTGGATCAATACGACCGTCTCGGTTGTACCTAATATCTAAGCGTGTCAAAAATATTTGCTTTTTACATATTATAAAGATGTTTCTAAACAGAGTGAAAGTTAAGCAAGGTGTTTACTTCGGTCACCCAGCACAGTTTTGGAAGGTGAGTTCAATAATTCGATTTAGTTTAAACTACAAAGAATCATCGGATATGGTGTTTATTAAAAATGTTATTGACGCTGGTCTTTGAGACGTTTTTTCCCGTCAGTAGAAGAACATGTATGACATCCAGATTTCGAGCCACTACTAGTAATTTTACATTTAAAAAAACCGATAGTACACAACCCAAGGGTCCAACCTAGGACAGGACGGTGGTCAGTCGCGCTTGTTACCACTCGACCCAGTAAGTTAATAAGATGGTAAAAATGAAATAATTTTATTTTATAATAAATTTGGGTTACAGCTTCGCCAACAAGGAAATATACAGTCGTTGGTAAATGTGGAACAGATGAAGAAAACTGCTGATATCGTTGACTACGACCGCGTGCATTTACAGAAGTAAGTTATATTTTACAATCACTCTTATATATTTCATACTGCGCTTTCGACCAGAATTTATACATAAGTACTATGTACACAATCAATGTATAGAAATGAACTACATGGTGAGACGTAAATGTACATATCTGGTGAAACTTAATGTAAGTACATTCATTTGCCTATCTCTTCGGAGATTACATACAGGTGTGATGTTACGTTGGTTATTATTACATAGGTAAGTAAATATTATAAAAGCATAAAGAAATAACAATAAATGTACATAAACTGCATAACATAGGTAAATAAATAATAATTAAAATAAAATATGTGTAAAACAACACAAATTAAATTCAATGAAAGTAAAACAATTAATGATATGGCACTATAAATAAAAAGAATATAAAATGACCAAACAATATTTGTCCCAGGTGAATATCGAACCCACAATTTCCGGATCAGCAGTCAGGGTCATTTATTTCTGGACTAACGGGCCACTCAAATGTCAATAACTGTTTACTTGAAATATTTCTTATTGCAGTACCACGTTCACACTTTTAATCTTTGTCTTTGACAGAGGTTAACATCAATTTGAATTCTAAACACGTTTATCATTTAGAGGTATAGTCAACCGAGTGAGTGAGAAAGTACAAGAACTACATGACAACGAAGAGAAAAAACTCTGACAAAGAAGAGAACGCTTAAGGCTCTTGTTATACACAGAAGAAAAAGAATTAATGCAAGAGTTAGCTAAGAAGCAGGAGATGAAGGAATGTGGATTTTGTAAAGATAGATATAACAGAATAAAAAAATACGAAGAAGAGATTGAAAGGGAAAAGATTGTTCAGTGCGAGATGGCTCTGGAGAGAGAGAAAATGTAAGTAATTTTTTATTCTACGGAATCTTTGCTTTCTCATCAGTATTAACTAATGTCAAACTTTTTTATATTCTATCTAACTTATAGAAAATATTTTATCTTACAAAAAAGCTGCTGGAGTTATGATACGAAAATGCCCATTTTTCTTAGATCATAAAGTAATGTATTAAAATAAAATTTTCAGAGCAAAGGGAATGCAATGCACCAAATCAGACGAAGTGGAGCTAAGAAAGATGCAAAAACTGCAAATAGAAGAAAAGAAAATGATAGAAGAACAAGCACAGGAAGTGGAAAGAATGTGGCATGAAGTTCTTTTAGATACTGTGAAAATGAAGGTAGCCATGACTGTTAAATACTTAAGATATACCTGCATATAATTGTAGATCCACTATCGAGAAATATTTAGCGCAAACAATTCGAATATATTTTATATTTGGTACTTAAATAATTCCTTTGTATGTCTAGACTTTAGGACTGATTATATGTTGAAAAGTCAAAGATACGTAAGGATACCTGTATACTTGTATAGAGCATACATGATTCTATTTCTAACTGGTTTGTAACATGTAACATATGTTTGCATTAAAAATGATGTTTTAACAAAAGCTAAACATCATTTCTACGTAAAAAGTTCATACTAAAGAAAAACAACTACTATTTGTAGGAAGAATATGAACGGCAAGAGGCAGAGAGACTTAAGCAAGAGATGGAGGAACGTAGATTATTTTACGACGAACAAATAGCAAGCGCCAATAAAAAGAGAAGAGAAACGACAAATTATGATAGAGAGGTAGAAAATAGAAGGCTGGAGAAAATGAAGAAGAAAATGGAACAAGATTATTATGAAGGTATACAGTTTCTGTGGTAGATTAACACGTCTTCAAAACAAGTTTCTTGGTATCAATCACCTTGGGCTGGTAAAATATGGATACTACCTTATATACTAAACAAAGAGAAAGCAATACATTTAATGTATTGCTATTAAGCTCATTTGTCGCCAGACAAATTCATTTTTGTCTTAAAGTAGTAATCTATCAATATCATTAAACGACTGAACATTTGACGTAAGACAATTTACTGTTTCGCTGTTTGGCTTTCAGTATGAAAATAGTAGAAAAGTCTAAGATGTGCCGATTTTTATAAGTATTTTTCTTCGCGTTTACTATATTGCAAACCTATATTTGCGATTTTTATACTTAAGCCTGCTTGCTTAAAACTATGCCTTAGGCTTGTAGCTTCTATCTAGCCTCCAGTAATCCATGTTATAGTAATTAATATTATATGTATAGTAATAATCTTAATTTGTTTAAAATCCTTTTAGACATTAAAAGAAAGAAAGATCAACAACAGAAAAACAGCGCTAACTTCATAGAAGGCCACAAATTGAAACTATCAAGAATTAGAGCCGAAAAGAAACAAGAGAGAGAACTGGACAACAAGACAATAACCGTTGCATTGGAAGAACTAAGACGAGAAAAACAGCGAAAGAAAAACCAAATTGTAAGATGCTTCACGTAATAACCATTTTTAACTATTGAAATATATGGATATTCATATAAAATTTTAAAGGGCATTAAAATCTCTTTACAGTACTGTTGTAGATATAATATTATGGTTAACTTTGACAATTGAGTTTGATGACTCACCTAGCTATTTCGCAAATTAAAGTAAAGTTGCAACGGACAGAAGAAAGCATTTTACAAACATCAAAATCCTTGTCTTCTTACCTCCGTTTTTCCATTAAATAGGTGTAATAGACGCAATGGAATATTCAACGCAAGATTATATCATTCATTTCCGATTTTTAGATAGTTCTACTGCCAACCACTGCATGGGTGCATAACAATATAAATTTGACCAAAAATTTCAGAAATCGGTTTGGTTAGAAGAACAGATATTTATAGATCAATATAACAGAGAAAGGACTATCGCAGATGAATTATCTCGAGAAACAGAGAATGCCATCGCTGAATGGGAACAACGCGGGCGAAAAGAAACTAAAGAAAAAATCAAGATCGCAGAAGTTCAGAGGTTGGAAGCCAAAAAGGTATCAAAGTATTTATCAGATTCAAAGTATCAAAGGTACCAATGAATTTTGAAATTTTTTAAATAGCATTTTATTCGTGGCGATAAGCTGTGATACAGACAAAGTTATTTATTTGCTCTTTGTTGCTTCTTTCACGATCGGTGGTGTGGTATCGTGGCATTCTTTACCAATAATTGCGGGGAAATGATGAGATTTAATGAAAGCCGTGGAAAAATTAAAAAATATATCGAGGCAAAAAGAAGTGCCTAAAAAATACCAAGCCGTATATATGTCTAATATCTTGCCAATAAAAACGTGTCATTTTTTTTCGGCATTTTTTTCGATTTCTGGTGAATAATATTTTTATTGACTTTAATTTGTCGAAACTAAACATAAACTTTTATACGTTGTCTAAAAATAAACTTTTATACGTTGACATCAACTATTTTATTCTTACCTTTATTTGATAATCCTTTTATCAAATTATACGGGTTTATATGAAGATGTGGTTAAATTTTTGTGTCAGAATGCAGTCCAAGAATATAGAAGACACATAGAACAAAGAAAACAGGAAATCGAAGAAGAAAAACGTGAAAGATATAAAAGAATGGAACGTGTAAAGAATATAGCGTATGCGGAATTAAAAAGAAATTTGGACAGTGCGAATGAAGAAATGAGGCGTCAGATTCAATACAGAAACAGTCTGAGTAATCAGATAAACGAAAACGAGAAAGTTTTGGTATGATTTTTTAATTTCTACAAACTAAAGTTACTATTTTAACCCGATGCTTCTGTGCCTGGCACTTATACATAACATACTAACTATATTATAAAATATACTGAATATTTTGTAACAGCTTTAAAATAAACGGTTACGAGAAAAAAATAAAATACCTTACTTTAATACAGTCATGCTCATTGAACTGTCAATTTAATTTGAAGTAAGGTAATCTAAACAACCTTTGTTCTAGGAAGCGGAATTAAACAGTATTGAAAGTAAACAGAGGCCTTTCACGAAAAAAGAAATCATGTTCAAAGAGGCCATGGGAAATAAAGTTAACAGTTTCCGCGTTAGGTAAAATAATCTTCATTGTCCTTAGATCAAACTAATAGAATAAACAAAATGAACGAAAATGCGATACATCATTACACTAAATAAACTAAAAATTAAACATTTATTTGTATTTCGAATATTCCGAACGAACTCCGAGTTCGACTCATACATTCGAATAGTTGTACAGGTGAGATTATAATAACATAAACTAATGTTGTATGTTACTGATATAAAACGACGAGGATACGAGAAATACGAGATACGAGAAAATAAAACTGTTGTATCTTTTTGCAGTAAAGTATTTATTGCCTTGAATAACGTGTACGTCACATGTCATGCGTAGGTTCGTAGAATCTTTTCATAACACAACGTGACAGACCGGTAATAGTGTTGAACCTATCTATAGATCCTGCATTATGAGCTCCAGGTGTTCCAATTCAGAAAGTCATCGACGGAACCTCATTATAATCGTAAAGAAGAAAACCGCATAGGTCCGAAAATAGTCGAAGTATTATATATAAGGAAGTCTATCTGTACTCGAAACGTTTAATGTTTAATTAAAATCCTTGATTTTTTCAGTACAAACCCGGTACATCCTTTCAGGAGAATGTTACAGACGCAATCTGCATCTAACGTTTCCAAGATCACTCTACCATGTATTGATAAGTTAAATGTATAATTTTTTAAAACAATGTGAACAAAAATGTAAATTTACATAAGTATTTCATAAAAAGCCCTTAAAAACTTTTATATTACTTACGTCAATTAAATCACTTAACTGATTATGAATAAATAATAGTGAAACACGTAGTAAATTATCAATTTTGTAGTTTTTTATTTATTGTATAAGTGCATCATTTTATTACAAACATACAAATGTCTATACGAATCTAATTTGTTACAATATATTTTATATAATAATGTCAATGGATTACTAAAGGGTAGTTAGTAGTCAACCGAAAGTTCGGTTTCGGTTTCGGCTGAAAAACCTGTTTCCGTTGGACACTATTATTTATAAAGTTTTAATGACACGATCATAGCAATATTATATCTTGACTATGGAGCCAGCCTAAAATATGTCCATCGAAAAAAAGAGAGAGATAGGATATCGAAATCGTTTCGCTCTTTCTAACCGTCGCGTCGGACGTTACCGCTTACAGAGATGCCGTATGTCCCCTACTCTATATAGACATAATATATCTGTGGACACGACACTACGTTCTGTTTAAGCCTAATAATGACATCTGTTGCTGGTGTATTGAACTAATGCAGGGATGTAGCAATAGGGTTTTTAAATTTGTAAGAACCGAAACGTGAAATGAGTGGAAATTTATAACTATGAAAAAATTTAATATTCAATAAAGTAATATAGTAGCGTTCTATTGTATAACTACTTGCGTGATCCTTACAATCCTTACGTCTATCTTTTCCAACTTCAAATCAAACTTTCGGAGTTAATAATCAATGGGAATTTACTACGATGTAGTTCTAATTTGTTATGAATGAAAGTATAAACTGTGCATCTTATTATTGTTTAAATAATGTAATCGTAAACCTTATTACTATTAATGCACATAAACTTAATAACAAAACGATTTATAAAAATATCGTTGTTGCAATTATTGAAGAGGGTACATTAATAAATTTTGTTTCGATTATGATCTTTTTTAATCGTCATCGTACAAAAGCACATTGTGTATTTCTTGAGTTGAGTCAGTTTCAACCATAATAAAAATTAATGGATACGGAAGATCTAAATTTTTCTATAATGGATCTTGAAAGAAGGACTTACAGATATTTGCAGCAAATAGCAAAATCATTGAATTTGCCATCGAATGTAAAGGTACATTTTTTATTATTATTATTTCAAATAGTATTAATTGCTTCCACTGAATAAAAACATTTATATAACACTAAAAGTACAGTAATTTTTACATTTGGACATGATATAAATTATCATTGATTTAGAAGTTAGAATTTATTGGAACATGTTCCATGTCAATAAAATTATCGACAGTAACACCTATACATAATTTTTCTATCATTTATAGACTTTAATAAGACGCTTAGTACCTTATTGACAACTTGTAAATATGTTCATGCCTGAGTGCTTTTTCATAAGTCTAAAGGTTGTTTTAAACAGTTTAACCTTATTTAATTTAAAATCATGTTGTCGTATGTTAAACACTGTACAATTCTTCAATAATTATTTATTCCTTTTTCAAATCTTGTTACTCAGAGAAGTGTCTCATAGGGATATAAAATGTGGTTTCCAGATTTATTATTTGTATACAGTAATAGATAAATAAATAAAGCTATTGACATATTACTTCATAATTTCTGGTCAAAAAGTACAAAATAATTAAAATTAATTTACTTAATTGGTAATAAATTACTTTAATTAATTCCCACTTGTTTTAATAAAACTAGTTCAACTCTTAAAGTCTATTTCGATTTGTATTTTGCAGAAGATTTATCTCATACATCTGATCCATGCAAAAAAATTCAAAACAGAAGAAGAGGTGAACAATATCATCCAACAAGTTAAGTTGGAGAGGCAACTGCA
>DWME01002193.1:0-21679 GCA_018244795.1 Parelbella ahira ahira | reverse complement strand
CCGGGCAGTATCCAGACTCCGAGTCACTACTAGAAAATCGAAATTAGAAAAATCCAATAGTACCCGACCCGGAATTTGAATCCAGGACCTCTCAATCGGCAGTCGCGCTTGCAACTGCTTGATCAACGAGGCAGTCAAAATATATGAAACAATATTATCTTTATTATGAATTCTAATTGAATCAAAATATAACACTTACAGTATATAGCAGTTATTATTCAGAAGGTAGTACATACGGTACATGTATGGTGGTAAAGAAAAATCTGTGTCTAGAAACAACTCGGCAAAGTGAAAAGCAGAAAGAAGTAATTGATCTGACAGCCTCACACATCATATTTCCGCAAGCGGTTCAAGCTCTACTATGGAATTGCGGAGTTGTCTCGCAAAAGAGAAAGAGCGATAGCTCAAAGAGATTCAAAGGCCAGTGGGCTTGGAAAAACGCTTTCATTTTTCATGTATTGCAAAGTTTAGAGGACCCGTCAACTACATTAGAGAATTTTTAACTTTTACTTAATAAATAGAATTACTGGCGAAACTTTTTCAAGTCATTGCGATGTGTAACATCGATGCCTTCTAATGTGACTAATAGCATGAGATTTCCAGAATACGTAATTGAAATTTTCTACAAAAATCATCGAATATGATAATTTTGTTATCTGAATATCATCTCATAAGCAAGAACGTGACTTACAGAAATAATAATAGAAAATAGCATTACAAACAGTCATTAACAAATATTGTTTTTAATGTCAAGGTAAAAAAATTCCTTAACTTAAAATGAATACGGCCCATAGAACCTAAATATGAACGTAGAAACATTTTAATATAACTATGTATAAATTCCTCTTTGAGTAGCTGAGGTATGAGTTGTATATTTGATGCGAACTCAGATCTGACACCAAGCTCAAATATGTATGAGTTAATGTGATATAATTTCTACTAAGGAGAAATAAGCTTCTTGAACGAATGTCCGGCTCGATGTAAACTTAATTTTCAATAATTAATTTTGTATAATTAATTATTGTCATACTAATTACTGCTTAATTATATATTTTATTATATAAAATGACTACAATTTGCATAATTATTAGTTTTATCTTTATTATAAATATGTTATAAAAGTCATTACGAAAATATTGTAATTATTTTAATGCATATAATTATGCACATATAATTGAAATATTATATAAGTGTTTGGCTAATTATATTTAATCAGTTTTGTAACAATAGTAAGTGGGTTAAAAAAAACATTGTTACTGTAATTTTCTCTAAGTTTTAAAACACAAAATAAATATCTTATAACGAATGAAAAGTTTCGAAACGTTTACTTAAATGTAGAGAGCTCTTTAAAAATTAATAGCACAACACCTAAACATCATTAAAAATTCTTGCTCTGTAACTCTTTAAGAACACTCTTTTTAAACACTTGAAACGAACATTGAATAAATGTTCATCATAATTATTTAAGCCTACCTTATTTCTCGACGGGCCAAAGACGAAACACACAACACAACACCACAGACACAATTTTATAAAGTTGCGTTACGAATGAGCCGGTGTTTCGAATCGGGCGTGAGAACGGCGCTAACGATCCCGCGAAGTCCGGACTCCGAATCCCGTACGTTCGAAGCAGCCGGGATTCGTCCGACAACTGAGTGTTAGGATATCAGCATCACACGCTTCGCTCCAAGTTTCGACGCATGCGTTGTATGATAACCAGCAGGTGTGCTTACTCCTTGAAAGT
Source organism: Parelbella ahira ahira (assembly GCA_018244795.1). Lineage (NCBI taxonomy): Eukaryota > Metazoa > Arthropoda > Insecta > Lepidoptera > Hesperiidae > Parelbella > Parelbella ahira. The sequence goes on along the minus strand of DWME01002193.1, from coordinate 19,935 downwards.
AAGTAGTAGTAGTCTTGGTTAGTGCTCCCTCCAGTCGAATATCCTTCTTTTGTTTAATAGAAACATCAATCAGTATCTACTACCTTAAGTAGAGAAACGACTCCGTGCTTTGTATTTCCATCTGCGATTCAAATGGATTTCCAACTTTCTTCTCTTCTCTTCCACCTCCATACCTCTATTCGTCCTCGCTCACCATCCTTCATCTGCCAAAAACTAAATGATGTAATCGAAGACCACAATAAGACTAAAAATGTGGCGTAAACTAAGTGTAGTAAATGTCAACGAAAAAATCGGAAACATAGTAAATCGAAACATCGTAATCAAAAGAATAGAACGATTTTTACGTTACGTTTCGTGATCATAACCACAATATAACATCACGCTTGTATTTCTCCGAAACGGTAGGCAAAGTAATGTTGTACACTTCTACCATGCGTCGCTTATGTTACGCGGCCCACCATGGAATACGGTGAGACGTTGCCATACCTGACATAGATCCAGATTCCATGCTACTCTTGGAAATTTCAAGTTAGAAAAACCCAATCCTTTGCTCGACCCTGGAATCGCTCCTAAGACCGCTTGATCAGCAGTCGCGCTCGCTCAGCTATTTATTCTCATAATTAAGTCCCAGTAATAAAAGCCAAATTTTTTAAATAATTTGAACAACAATTCAAATATTACTACTCTAGCCGAAAATATTACACAAAGAAATAAGCAATGAAGAAGACTGGCGTTGAAATGAATTAATTAGTATTTAATCGGGATTAAAAACAATGATCATGATTCGCGTTTTTCGCTTGCGAATATTTATCGAAACGCGACTCTACGGGAAAGTGTTTACAGGCTTTTATATCTGCTTTCGGGAATCATATATCAAAATGAGCGAACCCGGCGACAGTTGCGCCACGTGATAGTGGTTGAGACATATCTTTGTTTTTTTTTATGTAACACAGTATAATGCGCAAGTATTGTTCTACATAATAAAACCATCTGATTTTGTATAACAATTTTGTAATTAAATTCTTAACCGATTTTTGAATATCTTTTTATCGCTGTTAAAATTTTAAATGAATTATGCTTGTTATTCTAGCAATTCCGTATTTATCTCCATATACTTTTATGTATGTATAAATTTTCTACATCCATATTTTTTGACAAATATATAAACTCGTAAAAAATTTGAGTTTGTAACACCCTTCTAAGGAGCTTGAAATTTGTGTCCAGCGTACAGCTATCTACTCATTCCCTATTCGATGGAACTTATATAACAATAGGTAAAACGCCAGAGTACAACAGTACTCTGCCTACTTTTTCGGGGAAATACAAGCGTGATGTTATATAAATTTATAACACAAATAAATTACGCATCTTTTCTATTTTATTACAAAGCACTGAGGAATTATATTTACCCGTAGTTTAGAAAAAAATGTGTCGTTAGCAAAATGTCATGCAAATCAACAATAAATATTATTTATCTGGGTGTGATCATATTGTAGAGTTCATTACAAAGAGACAATACGCCCAATGTGTATACAGGTGACAACCCTTGGAAGACAATACGTAGCCTTCAGGGATTCTTTGCAAACGTTTAAGTTTCATATGCACTACTGTCACCACAACGGATAATCCCCTTTCTCCGAAACATTGGCAAACCCTACAAAACTACACAGAATGAAAACCCGACCTCTGGTATTCCGCAAAGCTAACACAACAACGAATAAAAAGACTTCAATTTTTCTGTATTATAATGCTTATTCTTGTTATGAAAAAACAAAAAACATGGCACTTATTGATCTGGTCAACAACATTCTATAAAGATTAATCCGTTAATAAGAAACTATGTGTAATGTTTATGGTTTATAAAAGTTTTAATTGTATGAAAATAGGATATTTAGCATGAAACTAGTATAAAATATTACAGCAATACAATGATTAATAACAACGTGATAGTTACTCTTTTCACGCCGTCGAGTCAATATTGAACAGAAATTATTATTTAGCGGTATCCTCTCAAATTTTCCGTGTCACGTTAAAAGTACTAAAGGCGAACGCATTATTATTTTTTATTCTGCATCGTAAAAAAAGCACCTCTCATTATTACATTAACATAATGTCCAATTCTTCTTTTCCATTTAAATTAAATTGTTATTGTCAGATTTGGAAATTAAACCGTTAACATAAACACATACCGCATTTGACGAATAGGGGTTAGATGGGCACCTACCTCAATTTTCGTGGACAATGTTACATCAAGGGGAATTATTCCCGGAAAATTATTATCCGCAAGCACCACAACTCCACAATTGTCGTAACGTTTAATAATCGTCATCTCCGACGCTTATACGAGCCATTTAGAGGGTCACAAATCGTCGTTTTGGCCGCCAAAAATGGAAAGGAAACATGGATGGAGAAAATTTCGTTGCTTCAGCAGTGGAACGGTAACATATTGTTATGTTTCATAACAGGAATGAGAACTCGGCGGACATACCTGATGTGCGGAACGAGTTGGAAGCATAGAGCCAGTTGCGGTAAAATATAATGAAATCCAAAATTGTACAGAATTAGCTCTATTTGTTCGAAAAATTAGCTTTTTGAATTCTGAGATATGTAGAGAAAGGGAACGGAAACTTGCTTCAGAGAATATCCACGATTTTATAGGAATAGAAAAGAAAATGCCTCACCAAATTCACCAAATGCCTCACTAATTTTCTTGTTAGTACAAGGAAAATTTAATAATAAACAAAAAATTTATGAAATAAGCAAAAAATAATAAAACCGGTGTTTATCATGAAGTGTCTAAAAATATTTTCAGAAGATTCTATTTGAATAAAATTTCAACGATGTTTGTTAATGATTAGAATGATTAGCCGCAATAGAACCTTAATGAGTTACGAAGATGTTCTAGCTCGTTACCAATGAACTGTTTTTATAATGAGCCGAGAACATATGTAGAAAAATACTCGATTTTGTATGTAGGTAATCACATCGACGATGTTTGTATCTGTTTCACGCGGTACATAATAAAAACACAACATCACGCCTGTAATCCTCGAAGGGGTAGGCAGAGGGGTGTAGTACACCCCCACGTTACACCATTTATGTTTTAAGTGCCATGGAATAGGTGGTGAGCCTATTTCCATAAACTGGGCACAGATCCAGACTCCGAGTAACTACTAGAATTTGTAAATTAAAAAATTCAACAGTACCCGACCCGGGATTTGAACCCAGGACCTCCCGACCGGCAGTCGCGCACGAAACATGCGATTAACGAGGCAGTGATTTAGGTACCTATAGTCTGTTAATACCGCGAAAATGATAAGCCCTATTAAGCGAATTCGCAGATTTCTTTTCTTATACTTTTAAGAGTCCCTAATACCTTTCCGCATTAAGGACACAAAAATGTGCAGTTCCACCCCGGAAGTCTATAAGACGTAACACAGAGCGTGTCGGAACGAAACGCCCTATCCTCCGTTAAATGGGAGGCTCTACTTAAGTATTTGAGGAAAACCTCAAAAACCCCAAATGAGTGTGGTTGGATTTAACGGGAATTCGGAGAGTATGCGTAAAACCTTCTTTTTCTAAAATTGGAACCATTCTTTTTCTAATGAAATAAATTAGAAATAAACAAATATGGTATAATATTCTTTTAAAGTGTTAAAAAATCTATAAGAATGCCTTTTATTTTTTTGCCATCGTTAAGGTAGCAACACACTATCTAATTTTGACGGCCTCGTTGGTCGAGTGGTTGCAAGCGCAACTGTCGATCGGGAGGTCCTGGGTTCCAATCCCGGTCGGGTAGAATAGGATTTTTCTAATTTAAAATTTCTTGTAGTTACTCAGAGTCTGGATCTGTGCCCGGTGTAAGGCTGTGTAAGGCTCACCATCTATTCCATTGGACTTAAACGTAACTGGTGAAACGTGGGAGTATACTACATTCCTCTGCCACCCCTTCGGGGATTACAGGCGTGGTGTTATATTTTTATTATTGAACAACGGCTGCACTAAATTCAGCTAGGCTACTTTCGAAATTAAAATATGAGCTCATTTCTTTACCTTAAGTTCGACATTTAAATGGTCCTTTGGACTCGTAATAAGTGATCCTGAGTATAAAGAGGGACACAGGTTCTAATTCTTCCCGGCACAAATTCTTGCCAGATAAGCACCAATAATGAATCATTTAGTCTTTACGTTTATCAGCAATAAAGTTTCTATTGCACAGGCTCTGCCTAGCTCGGTGTCGGATTGCGTAGTGCAGGCGTCTTAACATATAAAAATAACTTAACATATTTATTGTTATTTAGTTACTATGACTACCCAGAATTGCATAATTATCCTAATATGCCTGTCTGGTCTTTCATATTATCCCTATTACTTAATAAAATTATTGAGCTTAGTAGTTTCTTTCCTCGGATGCTATCGACTTCACGGCGTGTTGTCATATTGTGGATATTATTACCTGTATGAATCGTAATAAATAATATTCGGTGCACGAAGATCTAATATATTTTTGTTATTCTTATTGTATTACAGCGGGAAACACTAGTTGTGTAAAATGACAAATTTATTTTAATTGTATAAAATGTAAGGAGTAGAATCTAAAAGTTTAAGGCATTCATTCAATTATAGGTAGATGTAAAATATTAAGTATGAAATGGATTAACAACTTATTAATTAAAAAAACTCGTGTGCATAATAAGATTCCTCCTATCGCTCATCCGCCCCTCCCCCACAGCACTTTTTCGTTATGTGACGATTTATAACATTCAACACCTACACCACGCCGCGATAAGGAACTTCATATGAAATATTAAATGTTTACAGTGTACCAAAAATATGTCTGTACGGGACACATTTATTTATATTATTATTATTTTCATAAATAATGTTATTATATTACGAGCGTACCTTTGTAAGGGATTTAATCTGTGTTGTTTATATTCAAAACAATCAGAACCCATAACCATTGTATTGTAGGATGACCCGAGATCGGATCGCCTGATCCTCTTAATCCACAACTATTGTTAGATGGTTGAGAATGTCAAAGGCAACGACATAAATAGTGTTTCCAATTACAAATTCAAAATTGGATATTTTTTTATGTTCGCAGTGGTATTGTTTCCGTGTCGTTACGTTGTTGTATAAGGCTTGTAGTAAATGAGCAGGTAAATTAATTAAAATCGGGTTAATATTGTTATTTTTAGTGTATAATGATATTTATAGTGTATAATATATTAAACGTATAATACTGTATTAATATAGTGCACATTTATAAATAGTGCACTTGTATCCCAACAGTGGCAGAAATGCGACCGTGTTAATTTAAGAATTTTAGTTTAAATGTTATTGAGATTCTATGTTTACGATTAGGACGAAACAAGAGATTGCTTGTTAAGAAAATGTTAAAAATTTACAAGTTTACACGTGGCGGATTTTGTAGGTGATCATGAAACGAATTTTAAGCAAAAGATAGAACTGATTACTTTAGATACAAGCGGTACTTTTGTGCAGACTTTCTTACGTACCGTTTATTTTGTACTTATCTTCGTGTAGGTATATAAAAGATAAATTGACTGTCTCGTTGGTCGAGAGATTGCAAGGGCGACTGCCGATCGGAAGCTTCTGGGCTAAAATCTCGGGTCGGGTCCTATTGGATTTATCTAAGTTAAAATTTCTAGTAGTGACACGGAGTCTGGATCTGTGCCCGCTGTATCGTTATAGACTCACCACGTATTCCATGGGACGTAAACGTAACTGGTGAAACGTGGGAGTGTACTACACTTCTCCGCCTACCTCTTCGGGGATTACAGACGTAATGTTACCTTATAAAATATAAATGAATAATCATACGTCAACTATTCAATTAAGTGCAATGGAAGAGACGGTTTATATTAAGTATTTACTACACGAGCCACTATTATTTACGATTGATTAATAATACTATTGACTCTGAATTCTGATCGAAGCTCGGTCCACACAACCCTTTTTTACAACAGCCTCAGATAGGAAACTGTGTCAGATTTTCCGGCCAATTTCGCACAGAATTGTTCTCGATTGTTGGATCTTATAATTAATTAAGACGCCCCGCCACCTTGTAAACCTTTTATTAAAAATGTAAGTAATCTAAGTAACGGTGCGTCATTGTTCATAAATATTTAACGGCTGTGTTAAATTTGACGCGTGTTTTGTCTTTTCTCTCGCAACGCTATCGATTGTTAGAAATGTACAAGACTTTTGTTTGTAACGATGTTTGATACTAATAAAAATTTCGGCTATCTCCTATAGGTACTTACGTATTTGCAGTGAAACACAAAATAAGTAGAAATATGTTGTTTTTTGAACATTAATAACAATCAAATCCTGTGCAAATAGGCTTCTTACTGGTGGGGGTAAGGCACAATACTGGCCACAAGCTAAGACATCTACCACAGAGATCTATAGTATTTTAGGATGTAAGTATAAATCTCATTCAGTCCCCGTTAATCAAACTTCATCCCACCAATAGTTAAATAACAATAATTGAGTAACCGCGGAACACAACACTAGAAACTGATGTTTAACCAACGAATTAATTCGATAATTGTCACTCAGATAGGATTCTGGCCTTGATTTCATATTTGCTCATATTATATTTGGCATAACTGTCAACAAACTGCAGCGTGACCGACTTAATTCCGAATATTCGTGAACTTTCCCACGGATTAGGGAATGTTATGGAGCTCTCAGTTTGCCCATTTCTTTTACCTCGCTGTTACATCAAGTTATATTTTAACCTTTAAAACGCAACTTCGCAATAAGGTGCGTTATTGGTACCCCAAAATTAATATATTATATAAGTAAGCTATTACTGCTAATGGTTTATTTATAAATAATATTAGCTAAAATTATTCATAATGATAAAACTCGTTAACGGTGACCCAGATCCCTTTCAATTGATGAATAAGTCCCAACAAAAACTACACATACAGATATGATAAGTTAGCAACGTTTATACTAGAATTAATATCGTATGAGAATGTATTAAATATTTCCCCCAAATATATTACATGCTCTGAAAATAACTTAATAACATTTTCTTTTCGGAACAATATTATATTAGCGCTACAAGGGGAACTCCTTAGGAACACACAGATCGTACTGTATGTACATCGACCTTACTAATGACTCATCATGATTAAGTAACTAACGATTCTACGGAAACTAATTTATATAAAAAACGTCACATTACGCTTGTAATTCCCAAAGAGGTAGGCAGAGACGTGTAGTTAACCCTCACGTTTCGCCAATTACGTTTACATTCCACAATGCTATAGATGGTGAATCTACTTCTTAAGATTATATATACATAATGTACGAGTATTAATATACTAACATATGTACATAATATAATATAATTGTTGAATGTTACAATGGAGTTAAAATCTACCCTAAAACAAAGTGAACTTAAACATATTAACGTAGATCAAGTATACAAATATGGGTATTAAAATGTTACACATTGGATAAGTTTGAAAAGTGACAATGATAAAACTCAACTAACTGATACGTTGACTTACATGACAGCTTGCAAATGTCCGTTGGGAGCAATGGCCACTTGCGACTGTTACCTGCTCGTATACTGCTCCTACCAACTCTTCTCACGTAAAAAATCTCTTTTAAATTCTAATAATTAACCAACGAAGACTCTTCAACTGTACATCAAAAAATATTTAGAGATAATTTGCCTTAGTAAGAGCAACAACGGGAATATACTGCCGGAGAGACATGCGAAATTACTTTTAACTGTTGCCGAAACATTTTAATATGGCTCGTGATCTTTCCGAGCGAGTGAGCCGATGCTACGAAAGTAGTATATGAGTTTTTATTAATATCATAAGGGATAAGCAATTTAAGGGATCATTCGCTCCCTAAACATGTAGAATAAACATATGGGATTATATGTATTAAAAAATACTGGAAACGTTCAGTATAATATTAAGGTTAATATCATCTGATAGAGTAAAAATAAATATTCTACATGAACGAGTACATTTGTCTGTTCATTGTGTGGAAAATCAGGGGAATATTGTATGCGTTGTGAGATCCAAAATGATAAGAGCAAATATCGTGTGTTTTATTCACCAAATATATTAATAAAAAAGTATATCAGATGTTTTTTATAAGAGAAGGTTTAATATTTTGTCAGGACAGTATGAGTATAAAGTACAGCGATTGTGCTAAATATCTGGAAAAATCCGCTGAAAACCAGAAACCCTATTGAAGAATTAATGCTGAGTAGTATTTGCTTAATTTAATTACAATGAATTTATAACATTTGGACGCCTCAGAGATACCTAATGTAAGCTTTATAGAATAACTTGTATTGTTGTCGGATTCTTGAAATTTATAGTAGTATTTCTATTTCATCGTAAACGTAGGGACAAAAACTTAACGGGTGAAACGTGCCAGTGTACTACACTCATCTACCTACCCCTTCAGGGATAACAAGACTGATGTTACGTATTATTTATAAATTACACCTAAATATGAAATTATAGAAATAATGTTATAGTGAGCGTCTCTCTATCACTGTCCAGTTCAAGTGTGGGACAGCAGCGTTGCCAAAATATCAGTCATGAAGCAACAGGTCTTGTTCAGTACTGTTCTGGTATAAAACATATATTACCTTTGTCCTAATGTAATAAAAACATAAAAAAGTACATGATTTGAAACGAGCCAGCTGTATCTCAAATAAAAAATTAAGCTTATTCTAAACAATAAATGTGTCAATGATCGTCAATAATTACATAATGGCGTACTACAAATAAAAATGTATTGTAAACTCTTGTAATATGAACATATTAACACAAATTAACACGTAGAATACGAAACAGAAAAGACGTCTGATCCTGCGGAAGAGCGACTTCTCGTCAGCTCAAATTATTAAAATGATGAAAAGTCGCTCAACAAATGTTGAAAGCAAGCAAGGAACAATTGTTGAAAGCAAGCAAGGAACAAATGTCGAAAGCCAACAAGCAACAAATTTTAGAAGCAAGCAACAAATGTAGATAGCAAACAAGCAAAGAATGTGGAAAGCAAGCAAGCAACAAAAGTTGAAAGCAAGCAAGCCACAAATGTTGAAAGCAAGCAAGCAACAAATATTGAAACCAACCTGAAAGCAAAGATATACGGGACCATAGTTAGAAGCAACATTGACTATTTATAAGTATATTTAAGTGTACGACGAAGAAAAGATAAGAAATTCAGAAGTAACTGCACTTTCTCCGATATTTTGGCATGTAGTTTTCGATCATTAGTTAAAAAGCACAACGTAGCTTTGCACTAGATACTGGCCTTATGAATTTAAGATGCAATTCGGAAGAAGTGCATTCACTTCAATGGTAACCTTTCAAAGTTTACGAGTCAGACACTTAATTATTTATACCGTTGTTTTTGCAAGAATTAAGTGGTATTAAGTAAAATATATTTAGTACAACATTTTAATTCCTGATCAAATTTTAACTAATTATGTATTATCAGTCTTAATCGTATGCCTTACGATAACACATGTTAGGCAGTTATGTTCAAATAAATAGAAACATATTTATTGACACGTTAAGTCTATTATCATGGTTTCCGGGAATGATTACATATTATATTAATAACTTATCGAAGCTTCAGTTTATGTACAAATTTAACATCAATCATCTATTATCACGTACTTCTGTGAAATGTAACATAAATAAAAATTCTGGCAAAGCTTAGCTGCATTCTAATACTTACGGGTCCACGCTTTGTGACGCCCTAACACTATATGAGATATTGATTTAATTAAAAAGAGTTTCATGAAATCTTCGGTTTTATGAATGAATGAACGAACTATGAATGAACTATGAATGAACTATGAATGACATTTTGCTTCGTCGTTCGTAGTAGCAATATAAACACCCTTGTAATGCTGGCAGGGCACCGGTATATCATATAACGAGTTTCAACTACGATCAATCAGTTCGCGTTCCGCACTATGGATGTGCACCACAGTGCGAATGAACCTTAAGTCAAACACGAAGAAACTTCGCGATAATTATGTAGTGGCCTTTTTGGAAAGTAAATTAGGGCCGAAACATTTCAGTAACAATATCCGACCCCAACCCATTAACGGAAAAGTTGTGTGGGGAACGGAAGGTGTACATGTTTTTGCATGTTTAGTAAGTATATGTATATCTATTACAAATTAACGTATTGAAAATATACCTAAGTAATAATCGAGTGAAAGAATCGAGTAAATGAATTTGATGAATATAATAACGGTGTTAAATGAGTTATATGAAACTTACAACAGACTCTCCTCACAATTTGACTATATACGATTAAGCGCGACAAACTCAATTAGCTACGTGGCATTCCGCCAGAAAACTCTATCCAAATGACACTGTTTGTTTGAGGTTTGTTTAAACATAGATTAGCGAGAGATCAGCAGATTAAGTAGCGCCGTATATTACAAAATAAGCAGGCTCAAATGGCAGAATAACTCGCGATGTTAAAATTATGGAAAGCGAGGAAATTTATCAGATTGTATCAACTAGTTTAAAAGTAAACTAGTGAAATAAAGTAGGCGATCGGGTTACCTTATTCACATCGAGCACAAACCTGTAGTACAAAATCATAGATTTTCTCAGGGTTTTTCACTAAATTAAAATGCGTACGTAAAAACTGTAAACAAATAAAAAAATTTAACCAACAGAGCCATAAGATGAACTCCTTTATGAAATACCTCTCTCAACAATATTACTCTGCTAACACGTGGTTGATATATATATACCTTCTGCTACAAAATTGTCTCTGTAGTCCTACTGATAAATATTTTACATAATACACGTGCCTCTTACATTACCTAATAAATTATATATGCAAAACATTACAATACTGATGTAAAACGACGTTCATAATAATTTTAATTAAAGCGACGCTTCTAAGCAAGTTGTAACGTAAGTACATAAGACGTAACGTCTTTGCCGTACTTATGATTCCTTACATATTCTTCGAATACTTCATTATTATAGCTTTCAAATATAAATTATTCTCTACATTAACAAAGTAGCGCTTCTATTAGTTTTCCTTTAACGAGTCATTTCTGGACATTTGCTACTCTGCTACATCTTTACGTAACGGTTTAATTTTTCAATGAGACCATCTGTACATTACCTACTCTTCACAATCCACGTGCCCCGAACGCAGGCACCTCCTGACCTAATACATATTAAGGAAAACATACCATCTCTATAGCAGCTGATATTCAAAGCGTTTTTAATTAAAGCTAGCACATCTAAATCATCCCCATAGACACAACCCTCTGATTAAAATGAACGAAACCGTGTTTTGTGTTCATTTAAATATAAGTGACAGTAATGTTATGACTGTGTACAGGTCATTAGGAAGTTCGTGTTGGAGAGTTCTATGTTAACTTTAGGAGCTTTGTTTATATTCATTGACTTGTCTGTCCGGCTAAATATTAGTGAAAGTGCCGACTGTCTGTGTATTGGGTTCTATTCTAATTCAGAACTAACATTTTTATAACGTAACGTTACATCACGCCTGTAATCTCCGAAGAGGTAGGCAGAGGAGGGTAGTACACTCCCACGTCTCACCATTTACGTTTAAGTCCCATGGAATAGGTGGTGAGCCTATTGCCATACACCGAGCACAGATCCAGACTCCGAGTCACTACTAGAAATTTCAACTTAGAAAAGTCCAATAGTACCCGACCCGGGATTCAAACCCACGACCACCCGATCGGCAGTCGCGCTTGCAACCACTCAACATTTTTATGACGAACCCGAGTATCTGTTCTGTGTGTGATAACAATTTTTTATGTAGATATATAACCCGTTGGACCGACGACCTTAAAAAGGCAGGCGGTAGCGGCTGGATGAGATCTGCAGAGGATCGGGTGTTGTGGCACACCTTGGGAAAGGCCTATGTCCAACAGTGGAAGCGTAAAGACTAATGTGAGGATGTAATCAAAAATTTATAGCATCTTTTTTCAACTGCGCATTTACCGTGTTACCGATTTTACCTATTTTGAGATGGGATGGTCGCGTTTCACCCTCAAAATATTATTAATAATATACAATGTAAAACAATATTATTATTATATTAAAAAATAGATGAGTGCTTAACTGTATCTCATTGAATCTGATCTCAGGGTTGACCTTGATCTCAGTACATAATAACACAGACGTTGCAATTAAAATGTTAATACAACTCAAGAAGATGTGATATTTAAGGGTGAAATTAAAAAATCTTATAAACGTTAATGATGTCATAACGATTTATCACGAGAGGGTTGGCATTTAGCAGATTTCTTATTGAATATTCGCGTTTTGCTTATGAAGCTGACCTTCATGCGACTGAACACTCTACTCATTACTCAATTTGTATCCACGGTAATACTATAAAAATCATGGTAAGACTATCACTAAAGGAGGTGACATTCTTATATCACACTCCAACCAGATATTCTGATAATTTAAGGAAAACTACAGTACGTTTTGAAATCACTTTTGAGGCAAGGCAGATATTTGCGAAGTCGATGTGCAGTGGACGTCCACTGGCAGATAGGTGAATTGGTAGAAATTGCGAAAGCGAAAAGAAATTCTACTATTTGTGTTAATATATTATCATCACAACTGCGTTTGTACGATGTAAATGTTGAACGAATTTTACTAAATCTTAAATAAAGAGGCAAAACTCTGAAATAGTAATATAATCTACATTTTTTACTATCAAAAAAAAATCCGATATATGTTGTTCATCATATTTGAAGGAATGTTTGCTCCATAATAAATATCTTAAGGTTTCTTAACTTTCTCACGTTCGTAGCATTCAATAACAAAATCTTCATAAAAAGAGCTAAAGATGTGTTTTTCTAAGAGCATTAACATGATAAAAACGTCTTAGTTCAAATACGTTACAATCAGACATTACAATTAAATAAATTAAAAATAAAAATGTCTCCTTTTATCATTACTGCTACAACGGACTAAGTGAACTAAACATTTCCCATCTACCCACCAAAATTAAGAATTCAATTTAAAAAATGAAACATCAATTTAATATTATAATTACAATGTTCCAATCCAACGTTGCCACGATGTATTTCTATTTTAAGCTCCGAAGCAGTATATCTGAAAAAGCGGAGATGCAATTAAATATTAGAATCTCGTTATCGGCTACGTTCCTTGAGGCGTGAAGCGAGATACTCGCCTGCAGTGTTGCTAATTAGACTTTATTAGTCAGTTTATTAGTCAGCTTGTTAATCATATTGACTTGTTTATACAAAAGTGGTAATTAGAGAAGCATACAGCATACTTAAGATACTCTGTTGCTGTTCTTTCAATCTTGGTAACCTTCATATGCATATTGTACACTTTTTGTAGTACATACTCGTAGTACCTATACTTATCACATAAACTTTAAATACTGTCTTAAATGACTGAATGAAATACTTTTTAAATGACTGTCTCCGAAATTTTTCCCTGGAGTAGTAATAATTTATACAGAATCAGTTTCATGCAAAGCGTACATAAAGACACCTTATAAATTAATGATACTGTTTGGGTTGAATTGTATGAAAGAGGATGAGTAAAAACTATTATCAAAATATTCTATTAGAGACATTGCTCTGCGATGCGAAGCTCGTTTAGCCCTGGCCTCGATATGCAAATTTGTTTATAACTTCAGATAAAATCGAAAGACAAGTCACGCTTCGTCCGGACACCGTGTTAATGAAAATGCGACCACATTATCATTACCGTCGTTGATAACGTTTTAAATAAGATTACTTCAAAGTAGAAAAGTAACTGTGGCTCATGAACCTCTCACTGTGGAGCACAGTGCTTTTAGCTTGCTGTGGCGGCCTAGTGCATATTATATAAAATATTGGAATTGTAATAGTATAAAATATCTAATAATATTATATGATCATATTTTCTTCCAGAAATGTAATTCGTTAAGCAATATATCACATCCGTTAATATAAGCATTTATCTCAAATATATTCTTGTTTCAATTCGAAAATCTATACAAATAAATCTAACCGGAAAATTGTAATGGGAAAAGTATTATTATTTACATTTAAAAATTCGTACATTATTGACATTTATTCAATTGCTTGTGCAAGGTTCATTTACTGATACCATAAGTTAATGTCTTAAATAGCGAAATCTATCTGTAATGTCGTAACATATTGAGAAACATGAACTGTGATTTAGTTCAAAACATCCACGTGCTTCCGTACACGACATGAAGTTCCGAAGTCGATTCTGCGCAATACAGCTAGTTCTAAACAAACGCGATCAGTTATATTAAACCCGAGTCACGAAGATTATTGTCTGAAATTTAGTTTAGTTTCCGTATGTAAATGTTGCACATTTCACAGTATGGACTCTGTGTATGATAACCGTTGCAATAAAAAAAAATGTATTTGCTAAGTTTATACTGTATGCATTGTTCCCAATCGTTTATCATTATACATCTGTTTCTTATTTCCGACATATATTTATGACTAGACAATACATTTTCCCTTTCTATTCCTCGCTTAGCGACGTCATCTCTGCATTTACCTAATTCTGTAGTACTCTAGTTCTATTATTCAGTACTTAATTCCTCAACGGTTATAACGCGATGACTTTATCATGGTTTAAATTTGGTATAATTTAACAATATGCACGGCCCACGCTCACGCTCATGGGAAATATTATGGTCGGTGGGATTTATCATTGCCGTTGTATTTACGACAACTATAATTTATATTAATCATTCAAAAAACGATGAAAATTGGTTCATATTTCAGCCGGGGGGCTTACCACATAATATTGTTTTATTTTAAAAATCTTAGAAAAGAACAAACTAATTTATGATAATAATGAAGGTTACATCACAATTTTTACAATACATTTCCGATATCTGCTGTTTTGCAACAGATACAATGTTACTCTGCTTCCTTTAAACCGTTAACATTAACGAGCTTCTAACACTTTGGATCACATTTACTGCGATCATTTCTTATTCTACGAGCCCGGGAGCCGTGAACTTTCTTAAAGTTGAGTTTCTCAGCTCTTTTAGAAGAGATTTTATTTTAAAAAGCTTAATTGAAACCTAAGTAGTTCGGCGCTAGTAATGAATATTAATACGTAAAAGTATATTTAAAGTTGAATAAACTTTGAATTCCATTCTCTCCTTTCTCCTGCAGGTAATGTGCTATTAAAAATGAACGCCTTATTAATATTAAGAGAGGATTTATTTTCAAGTAACAGCAAAATGAAAATGCTGTCATTGCTGTTTGTCTTGGGATTACCCTGTTTTATTGAAACAGAGGTTGTGGGTTCAATTTCACCCAAGACAAATATTTATGTTATTAGAAGCTGTGATCGTTCGTTTTTAACTGGTATAAGTAATTGTCTGGTTATAATATTATGTATTTATATATGTATATTTATAGATTCATATACGTTATCAGCTGTCTGAATAAAATCATCAAAATATGTAGGATTTACTCGTATCCCAAAATTTATTATTAATGTTGCTGTCAATCACTGCCTTGTTGGTCGAGCGATTGCAAGCGCAAACGCCGATCGGGAGGTCTTGGGTTCAAATCAAAGGTGGGGTACTATTGGATTTACCTAATTTAGAATTTCTAGTAGTGACTCGGAGTGTGGTCTGGGGCCCGGTGTATGGCAATGGGCTCACCACCTACTCCGGGCGAATTTCTCATACACCCTTATAGCAAATAATATACTTAAACAAAAACTTAGCAATCGCTCAGAGGGTTAATTCGTAAGGGCTTGTTAGCGTCCTAAAACTAGTATGCAGTGGGAAAATAAATTCGGACCCCATGAATTATAACAAATTAAAAAATGTTTATTTTATTTCATTTTGATTAAAATTTATTTATTTATTTGAATAACGTAATTAGTAATCTTATGCAATATGTAATAAATATTTCATCAATAAATTAATACACCTAATTGAACTAACCAATATGGCAAACAATTAAGTAATTACCATTCTAATAACTTATGTAATTATTGGGGGTATAGTTACGAAAGTTCAGTATCGCGGCAGCATCAAAAGCTAACAATTTAACTTGAAGGTCAAAGTGCCAAGTTTCGGGAAACAGATATAAGTGATGGATAATAGTTCGTAATAGACATATTTGCGTTCATTTACAACATTTGTTATCTGACTAATTAAACCACTAGATCAGAACAAACAGATTTTGTTTTAATTGAATTTAGCGTAACAACACCATTTAGGTACTCAAAAACTCAGTCTGTATTTGTAATTATTAAAACTAATAAGTACGGACAGTCCCTTTTAATTACAATGTTCTATAGTTTCTATTAATTTAAATAAGGGTTTAGAATTCCTCTTAAGAAAATGTATTTAATCATATAGGTACTTACGAGTACCTATGTTTGAAGTATATACTTCTTAAATCATCCTTTGGCATTTTGTATTAATCCAGCCTTTAACTTAAGTTATCTATTGTGGTAATAAAATTTAACATACGCGTCTTCACGCCAAGTTCCTTACGGGGTAGGCACATATACGAGCATAAGTAATATAAAAGTAAAATATTACTTGACAGAAATTATTCGAAAACGTTCTTATAACATTAACAGCTATCTAATTTTCGTATTACTATTCACAAGTCCAATACTGTCGACAATATATCGTTTCTTTATACGCACAATAAAATCCCGACGAATGTGTTTGCAAAGAGCGCTCCCGTCAACTGCTGAATTGATTTGACACTGACATAACGGGGACTGTTTCTTTGTGTGATTTTATTGCTCCAAGAAAAGGGTTGACACGAAATTTTATTTATCACCGCTTATTGCTACGAAATAGGGAACTTGCTGTGCGTTTTTAATATTAAGGGCGAATAAAATAAATGAATGTAGTTGTCCATGGGACGTACTCGTATATCAAGACTGGGAGTAGACAATAATTCCGTATACCGCTCCTACTCCTACCACTCTAAAGAAATACAGGCATTTTGTTGGGTTAAAAGGAATTATTATTATTAATCGAATTATTTTATTATGCCCGTCACCTTGAATTTGTTTAATTTCCTGATAAATTTAAATCAGTTAATAAGACAAAGCATGAGATATGGACGTATGTATGTATATAATTATCAAAATTATGTAATTTATAATCAATCCTAGTGTCATAAACGGAAGTAGTAGAACTAGCCTTTACGTATTTCAATCAAATTAGTGATGCCTTAGGATGCTTAAGACACCAATATCTATCTACAGTATTTATTAAGAGGGATTTGCATGATTCCACATTGGTAGAATTAGAAAAAATAAAAGAAGATTGTGAGAACTGTCTCCGATGAAAATGTGTTGTTACTGTGGACACTTAAACCGCAGACGTATATTTTCACTGTTGATTTCAAATGTTTATCGTGTATTAAAGAAGTAACCGGTCGTGCATAACCACCAATTCAGGATTACTGATTCCGACAAAGTCATACATAATTATGTATATTAGTACTGTGCCTACGCTAATACGGAATCAAAACAATTAAACAATCCACTCCACACTTTTCCATATACCAACTAACCTAACCCAACCTAACCCTTTTGTCAGGAAAACGCCTTTATGCATACCATCGAGCTCGAAAGAGGCCGATGGCTATGTGGGACTCCTGGAAGGCCCAGACTACCCAGTTATTACCGTTACAAATACACAGCATCTCATACCATTGTGATAATTCATCGGTTGTTTTATACGCATAATAAAAATTCGACGGAAAGGTTACCGAAGGTGCTCCTCGAGTGTTAAATTGATTCGACGCGGAATAATAAAGGAGAATGTCGTTTTGAGCGCGTTGATTTTATTGCGAAAAGAAAAATGGTAGACACAAATTGCTATTTATTTTTAACATTTAACAAGTTGTTGTGAAATGAAAGAGACCATAATAAGTATTAAGTATTGATTGGTTTGATTTAATGATATTCCTATATGTTACCGTTAAAAGTAGATATATATACGGCGAAAGGGTTGGATTCATGAAAAAAAATAATAGTGCTCTCTCATTAATTGAGCTGGTCTTTAGTGAACGTCACCTTGTTGTTATTTATTTTTGGGTGTTTGTTCATAGTAGTCATAGGTGTAGAAAAAATAATAAAAAAATTAAATGATATCGATTTTAAAAATGTATATAAATGAAGTGCAACGTGTATTTAAAAAATGATAATCCATCCCTCTCAATATGATAGGAGCCACATATTCCAACAGTGGAATGGCAAATGGGTCGATTATAATAATTTTTATTTTAACAATCCAAGTATCCAAAGTGGTAGTTAACGCTAATAGCCCAGGAATATACCTACCGAAATAGTAGCGACTTCGTAAGAGAATAAATTACTTGACTGCATGTGCTAAGATCGAAAAACGATCACGTAACATGAACCACGTTCTCAGTCCATATTTACTGCGTAAAAGAAATAATAAAACGCCAATAACCAAACTCAAAATCGAATCGAATAAAAGAAACATCGAGAGGAAAATCAATGGAATAATGTACCAACATCGGAGTGGAAACAAAGTTTGGTCATAAAGCTGCGGACACATTACGAAAACGCTCCGCTTACAGAATGAAAAGCGAATAAACTTTTTTGTAACTTAAACTTAATTTTTGAAGGAACTTTTATGAACAACTTTCACATCATCTGTTGTCTAGTGATGTTTGTTTTCATTTTATATTTGTTCTCACTATCGTTTATTGGCTTCCGACATTAAACTTGTGTTGGCTTCGTATGTTGCATATAAAGATATTTCATTTTTTCCGTTACGTTGATGCCAAACTATACATTAATTTTAACTTTTTTCTTAGACCTTGTTGTGGGACAATGTCCACGGGAGGTTATAATGGACATTACGCTCTGCTAAATTTCTTTTCTTTCATTTCGCTTGATAATTCCGCTTCCGATTATTAATATACACTGCCCATTTCCCATGACTTTCAGCAACATAAGTCCCTTGACCTGTAAAAATAGAGATCTTTTAAAAGTTGCCGATACACTGCTCGTGTTTAATGACACTTGAGGGAAACTTCTGGAAGGTTCTCGAATAAAAGTAATATCGGCTGTTCCCTCGCATCCTGGCCCATTTAAGGATTTGTCCAAGTTTGACTCGAAATAACAAGACAAACATACTTTGTATTGTTCCCGATATCTTTTGAAGTGATTCAAGGGAAAGATAGGAAAAATACTTATTATGTCACCAATGGGACGCTTATAATTGTAATTTTAATTAGAAAAAATATTCTGAGTTAAACAAGACTTAGGGCACATAGTTATTGAACCATATTTTAGTGTTTTCAACGATTACAAGTGATATATTCAAAAATTCATATATTAAAAACGATATATTGAACTTGTCTCCTGCTTGGATTTTAATAGAATTAGTATTTGGAAATAGATATTCTACTCGTATATATCTATGTATAAGTTGTTAACATCTGTCCGACTATTTCTTTTTTAAATAAGACGCAAGCTCGTTTTTATGGGTCTCTTTTTCTTTTTTTTAAAGACGATAAGTTAGCGTTCAACCTCGTCTGATGCAAAGAGATTATTTATAGACTTACATCTGGGCCACGCTTACCTGGGAAAAATCTATCATAATAAATTTTCATATGTATTTGGAAATTTATGTGATTTTCAGATAGAATAGAAGAAGAAATTAAATCGCCGTGTTTATTCGTCGTCAAATATTATAATATAATATTTGTGTCCGGGTTAATATTATAAATAACGCTGTCACTCTGTGTGTATGTGTGTAACGCAATAATGGCTTAATGGAAAAATATAAGAAAGGCGGTAGAAATACATACAATTTTTGTAAGCTATTGTCGTTGCAAACAACATAACCAGAAATACA
>DWME01002192.1:0-21679 GCA_018244795.1 Parelbella ahira ahira | reverse complement strand
GCGCGCCATGGATTTGAACCCAGGACCCCCGGAATGAGAGGTTGAATTCTTAACCACTAGGCTACCACTGCTTTTTCTACGACTTTAGCCAATGAATATTATTTAAATATATAACATCTTCATTATAAGCCTATTTCAATCCATCGATACACATAGGCTACCTTTAACAAAAAAAAAAGTTTTAGCCCATTATCCCCAAGCGGGGCATACCGGTTTGGGATCGCAAAGTGCAACAGCTCGCCCCGCCCTAGCTGCTGTCGGGCGGCACCCAGTTCATTTAGCCGCATCTATGCGGAATGCACTATACTGCAGATATCTACTCAATGTGTTACACATGGAACACAAAACGCAAGATATTACCGACGCCCCGTAACGAGCCAAACGTTTCGAAATTGGATTTGGTCCGCAAAGTAACTCGAATGCACTTCACTCATACTGACTTTGTGGCGCAACACGAATGCGAGAATATTTTGCAGGTGTTATGTGTTACATCTATCAACTTTCGTTATCCAATCTAATAACCTAACTTCGATCATTTTGTAAAAGTTTGGAAAACAATAAGTTCTAAGCGATCACGAACAAATTCTTGTGTGCCCCTGATCTTCACCAGCAGCCGAGGGAGAGTTGCGCCCAGGTGTGGGACATAAAAAAATTGCAGCCACCTGAATGGTATGTAGAACCTTTGTATATTGGAACAGATGTAGAGGATAATTCTGACACTTTCGGCTTTCCAACGGCAAGCGAGCAACACTGATAACAGGCCAGCTCATCATTCTCCCGTATTATGTTATACTCACCATCGCCACCATAAAAGACAAAGAAAATTTGCAAGTAGAACGTTGAGGAAATCGCGTTTCATCATCATCATAATTATCAGCCTGTCTAAGTTCATTCGATCGAGAAATCGCAGCAATTCGCTAAGTTTTGGATCCAGGTGAACTCTATAAGCTTGCTATTTTTTCCGGGCGAAGATGTGAAGCTTATCAGGTCGAGTAAAATGCGATAGTAAAATAATATTTCACATACATCTGATTACGATTCCGTTTCACTTCTATGAAAGCTATAAATAATAAAAATAACAACTACATGTAGGCAGTAAAATTGAAGAAAATATCCATTCACATTGCGAGTTCCGTCGCGTTGTTCCGCAGATAAAACAAAAGATAAATGCAATTGGCAATACATTGTCATCGTAAAATTGTTCGCACTCGTAAACTATTGGGGGTTTTATGATTCATCTCCACTGTTTGCGTATATCCTCGCAGCGGACGGGTACAGTGACGAACGAAAGCTGTCAGGCGTTTACGCATTCAATATTCCGTGTTCTGTTTCTATTTTATTTGTACTTTCGCATTTATTTAGTGTTAATGTGGAATACGCAAGAAATACGAGCAATAGAAAAGTATAACAATAATAAAATAAAGATAGATGTGAATGAAGAGAGTGAGGAAACTAAAACAAGCATGTTAGGTCTATGAGGATAGACATATATGTATGTATACAGAGATATTGGGCACTCACTATTCTCTGCCTATACCATGAAAAACCTGGCGTGATGATATAATAATAAAACTCAGAATGGTGATGATGACAGTAATACATCAGTGCCATGACGGTCATAATCATAGATAATATTCTAAATAATGCGTTGCACTCTTTCATCCATCTACTCAGCTTCTGCAGTGGCTTGGGTGAGTTTAACAAAGGCAATTTAAGTTATATCTAGCGCATAAATAGATACTCTAAAAATTAAGTACTTAAGCCCAATTTCGCTTAATAACTCAACATTCAATGATATAAGATCATACTATAAGGTGATTTGCTTAACAAAATTTCAATATAAATATTAAAAAGAAAACATTTTCTACTGATAGTCCAGTAGTGCAAACTACGGGCAGTGCTCGTGTCTAAGTAAATTTGTCCATCTCACCCAATCTCCGTTTACGAGGGGTCAGACCCTCAAGGTATCGAGATTTGAGGGCACTAACAATGAATCATGACCGTTCGTGAACATTTCTTATTAAATTTGCTTTCACTCACTATATCTTTTCTAACAGAGACGTGTAGAGACACTAATTAGTATATATAGATATAAAACTATTCGGACGAAACTATGGGTTTCTTTCCTCCGTCTTTGTTGTCTGCAAGCGCGATTGCATATCGAGAGGCCATGAATTCAAATTCCGGGTCGGGTACTATTGGATATTTCTAATTTATAACTTCTAGTAGTGACTCGGAGTCAGGCTCTGTGTCCGGTGTATGGCAATAAGCTCACCAATTATTCCAAGGGACATAATCATAACTGGTGAAACGTGGGAGCGTGCTACACTCCTCTGCCTACCCCTTCGATGATTGCAGGCGTGAAATTACGTTTTATGTCATTTATCTTGAAGAGGTTCGAGACGTATTTTTATACCAGCATTTAACTTCGTAAGTTAAGTTAAGTTTAAGAATTTAAGTCTTTTATAAAAGAAAAAGTTGAAATTCCGATCTCGGCAGGCACGTATTGCCTGCCCTAAATGTATTTTGTTCAGAATATAGCAGAAACATTGCAATTATTAATGCATACAATTAAGCCTTAATTCGTACAGCCTTTCATCAAATTAATAAAGTAATAGTTTGAGCGAAAACCAATCGCTGGCAATTCGTGCTGTACCTGGCGAAACGGTTAATCCCTTTGTACACGCTCCGAGCTTCGGAAGTCGAGTGCCGGTTGTCCCGAAATGAAATATATAACAATTTGCTGTCGATAGCCAGAACTCATATACCGTGCTCGTGTTTTAACATCGGATGTATCTCACCAGTTTATTGGAGTTCGGTGAATGTAAAACCGCACTAAGCTTCAGCCAGTCGAACGTAAATTTTTAATTCACTATATTGCGCCCTTGCCTTTTATTTAAATCCGCTTATTCTGAATTCAAAATCGAAATATCAAGTAAATAATCGAATCAATCGACTCGTCGAACTCTCGCAGAGATCACTCCTGTAGTTTGCCTCTCCAAAAATATATTCGCAAAATAACAATGTTCTATTCTACGATAACTTTCCATTGTAATAACTCTTCTGAATGAGATTCAAACGCGAATGAATATTTCCGTGAAACTCATTCGTCTGTAAAATAATTCTCGAAAGTTCTAAGTGTTACATTTCAAGTTACTTTAATATCTTTCGAAGGAGGGATTAAGTGAAATGGAAGGTTTGTGCACTTTGTGCAGAATTAAGAAAAGTAATACTTGAAATTTAGTTATTAAAAGTTAAAAAAAAAATACTATCAGCATCATCTTGAATGTTATTACTTTTGTTTTTGGATAATTCCAAGGTATGCAGATTTCCTCAAGATATTTTCCCTTTATCTTTACATCAAGTGAATTTTGCATGCAAAAATATTTGTAAAGAAAGAGACACGTGTCATAATTTAAGCCCAGGATCACTGAAATGACAAATTACCTTCAAAACTGTAACTATTACTTAGATTTCTAGAGCCATATGATCAAATCTCATTGTACTTTGTACAGTAAAATTTGTTACCTGTTGATTATAGTACATTGTCACGCAACGTCCCTTACGATTACCAATTACGAGTGCTTTTCATATACGTACGCCGTTTTCGGAGATATGTGCTTTCCCCATAACCAATTATCTTTTATATTTGTCCAAGGTATTATATTTGTCCTTAACCTCCCTCGACACCTGCATCCGTCAAAATTCGCATTGCATCTCTAGCTTATGATAGAAGTAAAAGTATCACTAAATATAGCACGACCCGCGCGCGGGCACAAATTGCTGACACAAACGTGACCTCCTATGTACCGTGTGATTGGCTGCATTCTGAACTAACTCTGTGTGTCAAAATAAAACCGTCGACCCATTTTACTATCGATATTTCGGAGACATTCGATATCGGATGCTGAGGAGGCACGATTTCCACAATAAAAGATTTAAGAGAGAAGCGCGCCAGTCACGTATTTCCTCTTATGCATGAATCTTCAATATTCCGAGACCACTCCACTCGGCACGTGTCACGTGTTTATGTTATTGCGTGAATGTGTGCGAATTTTGTATCGGCTTTCGGCTGTTCTCGGTGTCCGAGGGAAACGTATTACTGCGGTCAGCTCCTAATAAAAAACATAATGAAGATTTTCAAATAACTGATTGTAGGTACTATTTCTTATTTTGTACATAAGTTATACATAATATCAAACATTTACTTAAGGTTGTCGTTAACATTTTTACAATTTCCATTATTTATTTAGATAGAGTGAAAAGCCTCAGCTGACGATCTTGCTGAAGTACCGATCTATCGTCTGAGCGAGCACTACAGGTGACTTGTTCCAGCAGCGATATTCGTACTGATTATTTTAGAAAGCGGATTTAACACACTGACACTGTAAGTATGATGTCATATCATGATGTAGTGATAACGTTGACTGCCGCGTCCCGACAGTTACATCTCGCTTCATTTCTCGCAACTCTTGAATTCTGTCTAAATTATGCCTAAATTATATTCCACATATTTAATATTTTGTATTAACGTGATTCAAGACTCACAGTTATTTCCGTTTGGTTTGAGTGTCCTGACTTCTGTAACTGAGGTATCCGGGGCGCGATAAGACGTTCGTGGCAGACGAGAACATTTTTTTCTTTTAACCAGAGGTTTTAGAACTGCAGATTATGTTACTCGTAGTTTACGTATGAAGTCTTGTCACATTTCAGCACCGATTATAATCAAATAGAGCATATTTGCATATTTCATTATCGCTTTTTGTCATTTTATCTCGAGAATGTTACATTCAATTGCCTATTAACATAACGGAGGTAGTCATAAGGTAAATGAGGATATTGTTCGAATGTCAACCCCATTTGAAGAATGTTTGGCCTGTCTATTATGTTAATTTTGACATTGCGTTACGACCAGTTGCATAAGTATAACACTATTCTTTTGCCTTGCAAAATACAGATCGAGACCATACTCCGAACAAATTCTCGTTTTAGAAATAACTGGCTTTCGTGTTTAAGAAAATATTGTTCTTGTATTTCGGATGACGCATATGGCAGATGAATAAAATCTAAGAAAACTATTTAATGACTGCGGGCAAAAAAATTTTGGACAACGAAAGTTTTCGTTTTCAATAAAAGCTGAACTACACATAGTTAGTTTTACGAAAAGGGATTCATCTGCCATAAGGAAAATACATACATTACGTTCATTGTATAGTATTAGATGCAGCGCAGATAACTTACTTCAGTCAGCATTTACGAAATTGCTGCTGGTCAGAATTAAATATAAAATTTAAATTCAAACATTAAATATCAGATCGTAATTGCCTCGTTGGTAGGTTGGTGGTTAAGAGCGCGACTGCCGATCGGGAGGTCCTAGATTCAAATCCCTGGTCGAGTACTTTTGGATTTTTCTGATTAAAAATTTCTAGTAATGCCACGGAGTATAGATTTGTGTCCGATGTATGGCAATATGCTTACCATCTATTCCATGGAACGTAAATGTAACTGGTGAAACGTGTTAGTGGAGTACTACACCCCTCTGCCTACTTCCTCGGGGATTACAAGCGTGATGGTATATTGTAAATATTAGATTATTCCACTTTTTACAAAACTAAATAACAGCTACACTTAAATAAGGAGAAGTTTGAACAAGATTTAATTTAATAGACAATTATTTTATAATGTCAATTTGTCCGAGCGACTGTAAAATTAAGAGAGTATCTATAAATATTAAATGTTTTGGCTCCTAGGCATTCAATCTCGTTATGAGATATTGAACAAGCATAAGAGTTGTTTCAAACAGATCATTCCACAACATTTGAACCGAGCACTTGTTAAATTTTACGAGCACTACACGATCAAGCCTTACGTTTTTTTCATACATCTGTAACCCTAGTAACCTTGAACCTACAGAGATAAATCCTCGACACCAACTAATTTTGCTGAAAAACTGAACGGAGAGTACGAGCCGGTTATTTCTCTTCCGTAATTGATGGCCGCGATAAATTACTATGTACCATACATATTTTTATCTTTTAATACCGTTTGTGTTTTGAACATTACCATTCCAACCAAACTTCTCTCGCATTTTAAAGTCTTTCATGGACAATTATAATTAAATAGTCAATAACTATTTAAATAAACTCAAGACGTTACGTCTTACTTCTTCTTCTTAGTGAAGAAAATACCTGCTTCATTTGAACAAAGATTACATGCGTATGTAACTCTATGTTGTTATTCGTCGTTAGCCTGAATGTTAATATGTGAAATTCCACACTTTAGATGTGAAATATATTGTGCACTGTTGCCTACTTTAATTGTGCGGCACTAAACTCCTATCCACCAGTTGTGAGAAAAGATAAGTACAAAAGAAACTAGGACGTTGTCTTTAGTTTAAACTTTGTACGAGTGTACTTTCTTGGAGATATAACATTATCGTTCAAAAAGTCGACATCAGAAAAGGTAAACAACTGAACTGTAAGCTCCCGCTAAACTGCATGTATATAGTACATATTATATCCATATTATTATTTTACGGTCTTCTGTTATTTATTGTATTATATGTGTACCGGGTGAACACGTACTTACACACGTGGCACATGCAAATATGTTTTGATCAATGTAGTCAAAATACATAGCCTCTGATTTTTAGGTACTATTCTCCAAACATATACCTAGCGTACACATCTTTCTTGGTAATTGAAAAGAAGAAATATGTAAAATGAAAATTTTGTCACAAATAAGGGGGATTTAAAATCTCATTTAAGCATTCCTGCTAACTATAAATTCTAGTTAAATGTCATGGGATAAAAATAGTTTTACGGCCTATTAAGAAGCGAGCGCCTCTTTATGAAAACAAGCAACGTAAATATGGCGCCCAGCGAGGCACTCTCTTCAAAAGATGGCGGCGGAAATAATGTAATAATGCCTGAGATGAATCATGGAAAATCTCGGATAGCGTCACATTTGTTCCGAGAAGTTTTCTCTTGTTCTTGTACTTTGAACATTCATAAAGTTATTTCACGTTTTAGGAATGAAATGATTCATGTAAATGTCTGTAATTTAACTCTTACGATTAAACACCGCATGAACGACAAGAATAAACTACGAGACTGAACAACGAGAATGAATCTTAAAAGACATTCCTTTCGACCAGATTACCATATTTTCATTTTACAAAGGACTTGCGAATTTCTGAAAATATCGGTGATAGAACATGTGTAAGCTTCGCCAGCGGAAGTATCTACTATCGCTGCACCTGTTTCTATAGTAAAACAATTGTTGTTAAAGCTACGTACGTTTCGTTTTACACCACGACCGTCTCAATCCGGAGTGGCGAGGCGGCCGAGACACATTTAGAATTGGACCAGGTCGATTGCGTTCTACCACGATCAGCCGGTCGTCAGTAACGTGTATTATACAGCAGGGTGCCCTACGGACAAGTCAGGGTGGCTCGGACTCCGAAGACGATTTTTGGAACTCCTAACGACCCATGTTCGTTTTAAAAATAATAATAATAATCGAGCCATTTGTCATTCCACTGTTGGAATACGGGTCTCCTCTCATATTGAAAGGGTTAAGGCCATAGTCTGCCATGCTGGCCAAGTGCGGGTTGGCAGACTTCACACACCTCAGAAAATTTTTTCTTTTTTTTTTTCGTATAAAGTTTATTTATACAGATTCACATGATACAGTTGAACCACAAGACCTATCGACACACTTTGAGAGTAAAAATGCACCTGTTACTTAACTTGTTTGAAGTCAATATTTTTTAGATTTTGGTGTCCACATGAATGAACATATTTGCCCAAAAATATACTCTAAGATTCTTCTAAGGAAAAGTCGGAACATTTTTATTTAGATATGTCTATCGTAAAGTATAATAAAAACGCACATTTTATCACAGCTATTCCACATATATTTATGTCGTAATTTAATTGTCCTTCATTCTTTCAAAATAAAAATTAAATTGAAACAAACAAAGGACCTCCTTTTAAGTTAAGTGCAAAAAATATATGAACGCTACGTACTGAAAATATGGCAATAAATTTTAATTATATCTACCAGACTATTTCCAACGTTCATAATTCAATTAGGTCACAGCAACACATGAGCGCGGACGAAGCAACTTCCATTCGGCTTGCATTCAGCAGAGGCTTCGAAATCGAGTTCCTATAGTTGCAGCGAATTGTTCACGGAACTTAGATGGAATATTTCGAGCAATAGTAACCCGCTCGCCGAACTCAATCCGATATCAGTCAAAGTTGGATAATGTGCTCCCAGCGCTGCGAGAGCTCTCGCGCACCATGTTTTATGTATGTTTTAACGATAGCTGATCGTCCACAACGGAGTCTATCTAAATAAGTATTGATAAATATATATAGGCGTCTGCTAACAAATAATTTAACAATGGTCACGCTCAATGAACAGTTACTAAAATTTACATATTTAAGGAGTTTTACATACTAGGGAAAACTGTAGTTTTGTAAATTTTGCATTCATGAATACATCTACACATATATTTTACAAATGTGACTAGTGATATTGCCCAATTATTGGAAATTTGGTAAACACGACATCGATGAATATTTTACGGGATTATTTAAAAGGCAGACACATTCAATTGATTTTAATATTAATTCATTTCAGTCCAAATACCACACAAGGACGTAAGACCTGAGTTTAACGGAAACAGAACAAACCTTTTCTTACTTTCCGCTGAAACCAATAACTACAAGCTACATGACGAGTATGTTCCCTAAAAACGGAGAGCAAGTAACAAGCGGCGGCGGCCGAAGCCGGCGAGAGGGCCGGCCGGCGCTGTGCCGCTAATTACATGCCAGCGCCAAATGCTGAGGTCGGATTAACGCCGGCGCCGTGCCGCTCGCTCACCAGCCACCGACGGGGCATCGAATATTGACCGGCAGCGTTTACAATGGATTATAGTACGACTTTGCGTATGGAAATGCGATAATAATTCTATTTATTAGGATCACCTCTACAAATTATGATAATATGTTTTTTGATCATCTTAAGGATTGATGATTTAAAATAGTTTATCTAACATAGTCGGCCAAATAATATGAGTATTTTAAATATGTACATATGCATAAGTTCATATATTTACATACAATATATACAATTCTGTTATGAATGTTTACGTAAATGTATAAGAAAGTAAATAAATTACAGACAAGTCTTACGCAAAACCTTGAACACTCGTGAACGAACTATACAAAACAAAAAACATCATATAATCTTGGGGTTGTTAAGCGTGTTGCTATAGGGGGTGCTAGGCAGCACAGCGGCACGCACAGTCGAAGGTCTCTGTCTATGTGTCTATCTATGTACTCGTACGTGCATAAACAACAGCTCCCCGAAAATAACCGCCGCTGATGAGGCCGTAACCGTGTGGAGGGCTGGGAAAATAAAAGCTTTTTGTGATTGTCGCTCGCAGGGGACAGGGGTCGCGGATGTATCTGCACCTTAATTGTGGCTAGCGGCCGCCGCGACGGGCAGCCGGTTCCCGTAAATACACCGTATAGATAATAACATTTCAGTTTAAGTAAAGTAGAAAAACAAGAGCAGGCAATAAGCGAACATAGGTTTCACTTATTATAAACGTCTATAAATATACTGTATATAAATATAAGGTAGCTTAAGAAATACATATGTAAAACAATGTATTTATTCAAGAAAGAAATATGTCAGTTAGGGTTACGTAAGGTCATCACGCTTATAATCCCCGAAGTAGTAGGTAGAGTCACTTTTTTACTATATACCACGTTTCACCAGTTAAGTTAACATCTCACTATGAAGTAGGTAATCAGCCTATTGTCATGCGGCAGGCATAAATCCAAACTCCAAGTTACTACTAGAAATTTCAAGATAGAAAATTCTAGTAGCACTCGACACGGAGATCGGAATCCAGGGTGTCTCAATCAGAGGTCGATTGCTATCACTCGACAGCAACGATGCAGTCGGTAATATTTATGTAAAATACGAGTATGTATAAATACGAAAATTTGGAAGTTATTTGAATAAAGAATATAATTGTAATTTTACATGGGTTCTTTACATTAAAAAGCATGTCGTATTGTTATGAAACTCTTTTAGTGAAGTGATATCTCATTGTTGTTACAATGTATTCAACTAGAACTTTCGAAATTAATTGAATCACAGCAACAATTGATATTGATGAAAAATCGAGATTTTTACTCTTAGCTCAATTGTATTTTAAATTGAAAATCACAAACAACCCATGCGTATATTTGCTCGGCTGCAACACAATTGAAAATATTTACGTCGGAACTGTTAGTAATTAATACATTTTATTTACTGCTGGTACTTATTTCACCATTTTTAGAAGCCACGGTACCTTGTCCACGGTCCGAACACGATGTAAAATATTGGGCTATTTAAACGAAATTTTAATAAATTTCTATACAACTGTTTTTCTTGCTTTAAGAACCTACGACTAACCTTACGTAGTATTGCATCATGTCCGAACAGAATGGCGGCAATAATGAACATTTCCATTCAAAGTAAGATAACAATATCTCACTGGTTTCAGTTCTGCAGTCGTGTGTTTCATTACTCATACGAAGGAATTACTAACATAGAATAAAATCCTAATGTTTTGTGTGCGCAATGGACATTTTCTATGCCCAGTATGCAAATAAATTGAATTATATCTGACTAAGACGTTCGCTTGCGGAATTTAATTTGGAAATGGATTAGAAACTATCACTTACATAGCTTATAGACTTTTTCATTAAACTCGTAACTGCCATTCTATCCGGTTGACGCCCGCTTGCTATTCCCAATAAAATGTAAAACATTTCTCATAAAACAGCAACCCATCTCCACGCTCTCCGTGTCTACAGCCGAACAAATTTGTATTCGCGTAATGACTTTAACAAATCAATGTCGTTCTCTATTCCGATCACGCGTCGCTAACCCTTTCTCTTACAGTTCATTTCTTCACTGTAGTTTTGATTTTATTCCCTGTTGCTAAACCCACAGGATGAATAAAATAGAAAGATTGCTACAAATGTGTATCTCAAAACAATTCAATCAAATTTTCCCTTGAACGTCAGTTTTTAAGGTTTCTCTATGTCTAAAATATATTTTATGTATTTGCATACATCAGTCCGGTGCTGTTTTATTATATGTATGTCAAGCATATTTGACTGCATCGTTGGTCAAATGGTTGCTAACCCGACTGCCGATCGGGAGATCCTGGGTTCAAACCCGGGTCGGGTACCTATTGGATTTTTCTTATTTAGAATATATATTAGTGACTTGGATTTTGGATCTGTGCCCGGTGTATGGTAATAGGCTCACCACATATTCCACCATGGGACTTAAACGTAACTGGTGAAATTTGGGAGTGTACTACACTCTTCTGCCTACCCCTGTGGGGATTACAAGCCTGCTATTACGTTTATGTTATACACTATTGCGTTTTAGAATTGTAATTATAAATAAATTCTTAATATTTCTTCATGTTTAAATGTTCAAAAAGCACACACCATATTCCCGTAAATGAAGGTAACTGTGCCGTATCGTAAGTATGTAACACGAGGGCCATGACCGAAATAGTCGGTCCGCAGTTAACAATGCAAATTGAGCTGTTTTACATACTCAAAGAACTCTGTGTGGCAACAAAATGTCGCTTCACAGAAAGCGCTGGTAGGGTCACCATAAAAATGTTATTTTTAACTAATTAAAAATATCCTTCAGTACCTACTATCGAAACTTCTGATTTTGGCTGCACTAACAATCTTAATACACCGTTTAGGTGAACAGGGCCGCTGATGATCACTATCAGTTTGGAAGGTTTCGATTTCCGTGACGTTTGTTCTCGAAAACAATTCTATTGCGTTATCACCGAGGGACCGCTTCAGTGTAAGCGTACACTTTTGGGCACCGCAGGTGATAGCTGGTGGTATATAAAAATCAACATCGAAGATTTGACCCTTCAAGCGTTAATTTGTAAAAATCAGAATGTTTTATTGTATGTAAAAGAATACAAAATTTCAAATTAGGAATCTTCATTGCCGTAAGTAGTGCAGCACCTGCCTTGTAGAGTGCATTACAAGAAGATTGTTGATAGCCTCCATCCAACAAGTAACTAAAGCGATCCTATATTAATTACTTCGTGAATCTAACCGTCTAAACCGACGAATTAACTGTGTTTACGTCGCTATTTTTTATACCTTCGTTATACAAGAATTCAGTCCCCAACAGAAAATTCCAGTTTTTGATAGAAAAAAATGTCAGAATGACGACTGAAACAGTTACTGAAATATATTGTTTATATAAGTATTAATTCAAATACAGCGTAATTTGCAAAGTTCAGCCACTTTAAACCTATTGGGAGTTATTAACGTAAGCGGTTGTTCTAAATCTCGCAATGAAAAAACTAAAAGACAAACCAACCGGGCATAGAGTTGGCTCCACGAAGCGACAGTCGCCCGCCCCGCTGGACACCAGCGTCCAGCACACACAGACGAACACGTCAGGTCGCAGTGAACACGAATTGCCTTTCTAAGTCACAGGAAATACAATACGGTTAATGAGATATGGGCCAATCGAAAATGAAAATTGTACAGAAGATTATAAATGAATACATTCATTTATTTTGTAAAATGTAATTTAAGGATAAATTACATCTTAATGAGACCTTTCATTTACATTTTGTGTTTCTGCAATATGGATGACATTTTCTAGTGTTTTGACAAGTTTCAGTATATTTTACAAATATAAATGTTACGTTATTATTCTAATTTAATTATTTTTGAACGTTACAAATGGTGTCAGATTAATTGACAGAGTATATATTTTGATATCATATATGTACATAATTGCTGGCGAGAATTCTTCGTGTTTTATCTCCACTGTCAAAAAGGCTATATTATGCTCATAATATTAGATACAATTCTTCATTTTGTTACTTGACTATAAAAGATGTAGGCCCATATGAAAACTCCAGTGAGCTCCAAATGAGACTTCTGCCCGAGATAGATGGAAAAGCCGTTGGGCGTTGATTCAAAGTGCAACGCTGACTACAAGCGTTTTCCGCAGGCGTTCGGACAAGCATGCAACTGCCGAGTTGAAAACGCTAGTGTTCCAAATGTAGTGTGACAGGAGGTGAGAGCCGCGAACTGTGATGACGTATTCGCGTTTATGGTATGTTGTTAAACTAGTTAATGTTTCTGACGTTACTTTTGGCCACATTTCGCGCTGCTATCTGAGGGGAAGTTATTTCTCTTTCGCATTATTTACCGCTGTGCTGCTGCAGAACGCGGTTCGATTTTTTTTCATAACTTTATCATCTAGAGCATAATTTGTATAAGTTCGTTATGTTTGAATTATTAAATTGGTCTGACTATTCCAGACGAGATAAACAATAGGTACTATAGCGAAACGTTGCACATACATAACATATGAATATAAACGTAACATCGCGCCTGTAATCCCTGAAGGAGTAGGCAGAGGAGTGTAGTACACTTCCACTTTTCACTAGTTACGTTTACGTTCCATGGAACAGGTAGTGAGCCTATTGCCATACACCGGGCACGGATCGACGCTCCGACTTACTACTAAATACTAAATTATAAAAATCCAATAGTACTCGACCCGAGTCAATAATATGCTAAGGTTAATATAATATATTTAGGTACAGCAGTTCAATTTCGGTCGCCAGTGCGAGCAAATACCGAGCACAAAGTACACCAAATATTTCAATTCATCAACATTTAACGTAATTTGTCTTACATCATTTGGCAAATATCTATTCTCAGTCTTACATCTTGCGGTTAAAATCGCGAGCTATTATATGTACAAGGTCGAGATTTATTACAACCATCAATTACCGCCAAAAAATGAAGCCCGCTATTTCCCGCCGCTCACGGAGCTCTCAACGCCGCACTGGAGGCCTACGAGCAATAAGCAGCGACCTGTACCTTGACGAAATAGTTACGTTGCATACTGTCATCTAGTATTTGTGTTACAAGAAATAATGATTAGGAAGTACATATTGTACTGTAGCCATAGAAGGGGACATGTTCGTCATACTGGGCATGCTCCCGATCTGCGGGGCTGGGACGACACGAGCTTTGACTCAGATCTGCGCGGCTGAGTCAGACATGTAAATGATAAATTCCTGTTAGTCATGACATCGAGAGTTCTCGTGTCTTATGTGCTAGTCTATATTTAGAATTTTTAGCTTCACATAGAACCTATGTTTGCTTACGCCTCTTTACGCTAGTATTGATTAATTATACTAATGATAACATTTGAACAATAATATTCCCAAGCAGAAAAATCGACAACTCTCATAAGATACCGTCGTGTCGCACTGTAACATACTGTATCTGGTGTATTAAATATTTCAAAGGTATGTCTGTCAGTATGATTAGTTCTATATTTATTTATTTGTAGGGGTAAGAATTGAGCCGGCGCACCGTTATTATATACATATATAACCTTGTAGCGCGCTGAGAGAGCCACATACATCGTCTTATTCATTACACATCTCACGACTCTCATTATACTCTTTCTCCTACGATTACTCTACAATTGCTACTTCATTGTTGTAGTATTCAATTCTACCCCGCTACAATACTCTCTATGATACTTAAAGCATAATAATTTCAAAGAATGTCGGTTCAAAGGAGCAAGCTGCTCTCCGTCGGACGTGAAATGGAGCAGATATTTCACTCGATGCACTCATTTACCTTTCTGCTACATCTTCTGTGTCAGTACTTCTGCGAGCACTGACACGTAGCGACCGTTTGTCTAGAAAATACGGGAACTGATTGGAAAATTTTAGCTATTCAAGTTTAATCAACACATTGGAATTCCACCACTGATATTAATAAAAATCAACATGATTTCTTGTTCGAAATATAACAAAGTCACTTTTCTTAATGTTTCCAGTACAGTGGAATAGGTAAGCAATAATCCTAGGTGGCATCACAATCAAAGGTACCACGAGTAGGTATTAATGTTTAACTTTACTCATTACTACCTCAATAAAATTCCTAATTTCATTTGTAATTTTTTATTAATTTAACTTACTGAAACCGACATATTTAATTAGATCACATTTCTGTCCTTATCTTTCTTTGCATGTATGTGCTATGTAAATACCGTTGTCATGTTTTTGCCGTTCAACGTAGTCCTCGCTGTAGCATCGCTGTCCCAAGACTGTTCTCAAACGTTCCGCTGAAAATGAGCGCCGCGGTTTGAGAACCGTAGCTGGCACACGAGCCGAGAACGGAACTGATTTTGGTGCCTGGTGCCTGATTCTGGTTATGGGGTAACAAAAGGATTTTGATCACAGTCTTTTAACAGCAACGAAGAAATTAATTTACGTTACTAGAAAATAATAATGTTGCGACTACTCTGTAACAAATCGTTGATTGTTTTTATGCCACATAATCACAAATTGCGGATATCCAAAGGTTATCTCACACTTTTATTACTTTTCGGTTTCTCGTTACCGAAATACGTGTTTGCAAGTAAACTCAAATTTCGACACGCGTATGTAGCAGCGGCAACTGATCGCACAGCGAGATGTTTACAAGATTGATTGTTTTGATATTTTACTAGATGTATGCGTTACATCTTGTGCCCCAGCTTATTTCATGTCTGTCCGACGAACTACGTCTACTAACAAGCTCCTTACGTACATGCTTCTTATTTCGCGAATAGTAAAATTCTTTGGGCATTGTTTCAGTGCTAGCAAGAGGTTTCTATTGGCGTAGCATTGACTGCTAGCGGAATAGAAATGAAAGAATGCTTTAGACCGCTCTTTTATCTCACGGGCTGGAGTGCTCAAGGAATGTTGTTCATTGTGACCTACATAGGCGCTCACGGCAAGATTGGAACGAACTTAATAGGATCGCAGGACCGCTAATTTTTAATTGAAATATCTGTGATATTCACTCAAAAGTATTTCTCGTACGAGATACAAAAGTCTACTGATGGTACTGATCTTGTATCCAAATAAACGAGTGATTGATTGATCAATTTTCGTGGTCAAATCGAAAATTGTAATTTGTTAATGTAAATTTGGTTGGTAACATAGAAAGTAGATAATTTCGTTGGTATTGAGAGAGGTGAATTGGTGCAATTAAACGGTTTAGGTACAAAATCGTCGTACGTCGGATTTCGGAATCGTAACGGAACATGTGACCGTTGCCCCTTTGTACTTACACGGGCATTTTGTTGTCCAGCGCCTTTGACAGCAATTTCCATTCAACGTCGTAAAAATGACTTGATATTACAAATTTTACAAGACACTGAAATCGAAATATGTGTAGGTACCCCGCTACTCAGCACGTGCAAGTGTTAAGACTTATGAAGCTCATTTTTGTAAAATGCTTTTTACACGAAGTGACCGAATTACGTCTAAGTTAGTTTATATTACATTACTTACTAATGGTTCTATAATATCCATGACTATAGTTACATACGTGCGCATTATAGTATATTCTATTTATTATCGTACAAGTTATTTAATTAACAAAAGGCACTATTTGGAACATACCAAGTCTAGTTTAAATATAACGCGTTCTAATTTGGTGTTTTTGTTCTTAGTAAACTTGAGCACACATTTCCATTATCGTATACTTTAACGAGTACAAGTAGTGCGCGCCGAAAGCCGGCTAACCCTTTCGCCGAGCACGCTGCAGCGCTGATGTGGAGTCGAGCGCTCTCGCACTAATAGAATTCAATTATCTACAGTATTCTGCATTGCGGGTAAAGAATTCCTTTTACATTTTCGCTGCAATACTTCATCATCAACACCGAACAGCGTCAAATAATGTCCATGTGTCAGTCCGTTGCTGGACGTAGTCCACTTCAGAGGAGGAGGAAGTTTCGCGCGTAATCCCACGTTGGTCATGAAGGTTGATGATGGATAACATAGTTTCGCGCAACGCCTACGCTACTGCCGCAGATTGCAGCAGAGTACAGCATATTGCACCACGAGCAGGTGAGGTAGGCTCGGCCGCCTAACACGGAGCTCAATCCTGCTACGCCCCCGTTACAAAACTTCAGTATTATAGTTTTAGTAAAGCCTCCGAATTACAGAAATTTTCTTTTCATAATATGTACTTCACGTGCACCATGCGAAACTTTCCACGCGGTGTGCCTGTACGAAAGTCTTCTCTTTCTGTTAATATCTATGAAATTTTAGAAAGTAACAATTATTCTGTTATTTTGACGAATGATGGATTAAATCAATCAGCAAAAAATGTCGTCCTCTGAGCTGAAGCAATGGTTGGATGGCGGAAATTAAGGACAGCTCTTCATAATCCATTAGTGACATTCTGTTTGCAGTAAATGGACGCCGAACAAACCTACGAGGATTATTATTAACGCCAGCGGGTCCGCGCTGTTCCGTGCCGCCTTAGTTTCGGATCACGCTGGACATGCAGCGTTTTGTTTTATCATAACATTTAATTTAACAAACATAAATGAAAATCATGTAAAATGAAGCATGTAAGGTCCGAAAGGGTAGAGATATTTGGTACTTTCTGCTCCCTATCTCCCCCGTGAAGAACCTAGCGTGATGATATAATAGTAATGATCATTATAATCATCACACTAGTCTCTACCGTTCTACTGCGGGAAATAGGCATAGGCAAGGTGTGCCACAACACTCGATGCTCAGACATTAATCCAGCCGCTACCACCCGCCTTCTTAAGAGCCTCCGATTTACCGGATCGAGGGATGTACAGGACGCCTTCCAATTCTTGGTGTCACTAAGTAATAATAATACGATAAAATTGATTTGGTCTCACGAAATGGCACGCGGCCGGCGTGGTCGCCTCGGCAATAGAGAGACGAGGCCGCCGCGACGGCGCCCGGCGGGCTTCGACACCTCCCGACGAGATCATTGGCCGGCTCCTGCGAAGCCTGCGCACTCATCACGGTGACTCATCCTTTCACAAAATAAACACGTTCCGATTCATTTATACGATTATTTAACTGAACTTTAAGCAATTTTTCTGCTTTACCTAATTGTATGAATTGTAAAACTTAGTCATTGGGTGTTATACGAGTTCAATGAGATATGCTTTAGCCTGGCTTAATACGAGTGCTTACAATGAGATATTTTGAGATATTATTTATTTCATTTATGCAGTGTGCAATTATGTCCGAACATGGCAACCGGCTCTATACATACACTGTTGCCATGAGCCGAGGTATCGTCCGACCGCTAGCGCGGCGCGCGGGGCAATCAGGAGAAAATTGCTTCTTTGCAGCGAATACAATACCTCGTAATTACCTTCCATTACACTCCTCCACTTGCTAACGTGACTATTTGATTAGGTACATTTATAGTGATATATTATATTGATACTTAATGGTATTTATTAGCCAGAAAGTGGTTATTTTACCTACGGTGAAGTTTTGAACAACGGTGAGTAACTTGATAATTATTTCTAAACTTTAACATTCATAACTTAAACTAGTGTTTTTTAAAACAGCTGATCCAAGCTCTTCAAATACCTATCAAATGTAAGACGTAAACGCCGAACTCTGTTTCAAGTGAGGTTCGAACTACTTACTTTAACATGATAAGTTGGAAAATTTATATGTACCCGAGGGCAGCTGTAACTTCACTCGGGGGATTAAAGAGGAGCATACTAATATTACAGTTGAAAATAATTTATTAGTAAACTATTCGGTCGGCGAGTCGGCGCCGCGCGAGCGCTCGCGGGCCGCTGCGGGCTTACGCAGGAAGTAATAGAGCGATTAGTCACATTAAAAATATAAAAAAAAACTAATTTAATGCGGCCATTTCAATTTTCCCGTAAACAATCAAAAATATAAACTACTGATTATTAGGTCCATGTGTATGTACAAACATAACATGTATCTACGCATTTCGAAGAGAATAACCATATAAATAATGTTACTTGTTGGCACTAAGATATTGCGCTACAGAACCAATCGGACGGAAGGTTTACTGGTTCTTTCGCACTTATTGTCAGCTCCGACTGCATCTCAAATACATAGTACCCGGCCAGACACTGCTTGAGATGCAGTTATATAAATAGTACCACCCAGGGCGTACGTCATACGAACGAGCCCTGATTGCTGCACAGCGGCACGGCAAGTACAAATCAACCTGGCATTTACGAGGCGTATGCTTCCCATCGCGCCTTCTAACTGCGCTTACCAATGCCTACCGCTCTCGCAGTCTCTGAGTCAGTAGCTATGACGTCAACGTAGCGAGATGCGTAGTTAATTTTCGCGAGTTATGCGCACTTATTGCATTTTTATTTTAGACATAAACAAAGAGCTAATGCTCGTTGTTTATGTCTGAACTAAAAAAATTTCTTAAATAAAACCTACATTATTATATATAACATCTGAAATGTTATACCTATTTTTCCTACCTGCCTACCATACCTACCTATCATATCAACATGTACATGTGGTACGTATTAGGTACATAATTAGTACAAATAACTACAATTGTGTTATGCGCTTCGTATGATTTCCATTTGGCGCATTAATGAGTTTCTCTGTGAGCGTAGTGGAACAAAGCGACTCGTGGAATGATTGTGTTATGACAAACACAAAACAGCTTAATATTTGCAATATTTATATGCATGACAGTAACTACAGCATCACATCGATAATAACAAAAATCTTTATTCAAAACTACTTACATTGAGCAACAAATTAGATATATTTTTTATATATACATAACTATAATGACACAAGAACAGCATAATACCTACGTTTCCAAAGTGTTACATTTTGTTTAATAATAACGTACTTTAAACTTGGATTTTGATACATCTGAGCAGTTTAAACCTGAATTTGAAGAAAAAAACAGCTTACATTGTTATAGTCGTTTACAAAAGTTGTACATATGACTGATCTGGTCATGTTCAACCCCTGGATCTTCTACCTACATCTATACATTCAGGGTGCGCGATAACACGAATTTTGTAAGTTATTTATAAGTACTCTGTAACCATTCAACTGAGAAAACGAATCCTAACACATACATACCTGTACATTCGTAACCGTAATTGGATAGAAATTTTTCATTCAATAGACGTAGGCTCGTATTTATGCTAATACGTATTGAGACAAAATTGGGTTTTGTTTACGGTCGTCCAATATGTTTGTAGCAGATTAATGGATTTCAAATTTGGTTTATGTACGATTATGAATTCTCCGAAATTGGAAAATTATATTTGCCTATTTAGAATGGACGCGGCCGTTCCAAGTTAAATTGAGTTCGGAATGTCTGTTCGGAAATTGTTGTACACTGTTTACACTCATGACGCTTGTGGGGGCAATCGGAATGGGCGTATGGAGTTTAAAAATTGTACCTTTTACTTTTCTCTGACTCGTCGGGTTGTCACTCCTTCATTTGATTTTTTTACCACATGCCTACGTAGAATCCAGAAGAGATGGGAAAACGGAACACCACGCATGTTATACTCGAAGAGGTACGTATAAGAGTGTAGAACCTACATTTCTCCGTTTCACCGTTGATATGACTGCTTGTTGTC
The DNA here is from genome assembly GCA_018244795.1 of Parelbella ahira ahira. NCBI lineage: Eukaryota > Metazoa > Arthropoda > Insecta > Lepidoptera > Hesperiidae > Parelbella > Parelbella ahira. The sequence continues at coordinate 1,120 of DWME01002192.1, read as the reverse complement.
TCCACCGACTCAAAAGACGTTCACGAGAATTGGCCACTAGCTACCTCTCAACCAATGACGCTAAGCAGGCACGATAACCGACCGTTGTTTCTTGTACAAGCGCTGGCAACATCTTCGAGTCAGCAGACGATATATAAGTATACGGTGCACCGCCTCAAACTAATCAATATTACAATTCTTCAGAAGATCACTATGTTTACATTTTGAATCCCATACATCATATAGGTATGCCGTGCAGTCAAATTCTAAAGTTTCCAAAGCGCTTCAATTATTGCTTCCATAACACTTGGCACCTAATGTGTCATGATCACATTCTATACAAAAATCTTCAGATGTAGTATTTCTTAAAATGTAGGAGAAGTCTAGAAAAAGCAATGAAGTAATTAATTCTATCATATAGGCAATATTACATTTAAGTCAAGATGTAAATAGAATTTAATAAAACATGCAATAATATAGGAATATTATTTTGTAAGGCAAATTGAGTAAATTCTCTTATGACTTCATAATAGGCTTATGAGCTCACGAACAGAGATTAAAACATTTATGCTTCAATGTTGCCTCCCAGCGCGTCTCGTGTAATTGTTTCATTGCGTCAGATTGCAATCATCTCCATTTATACATTGCGGTACATCTGTATCTATTAAATATGATTTTTCTACTACGACCACAATTGAAACTGTGGAAAATATAATAATATATAAGTATATAATAGGTGTGCACCATGGATTTGAACCCAGCACCCCCGGAGTGAGAGGCTGAAATCTTAACCATTAAGCTATCACTGCTTCCATATCAGCACACGCAAATAAATCTGTAACTAAAAATGTTTTAAACCTAAATGCCCTGGAAAAGAGAGGTTAAATTCGAAGTCATTAGGATATCACTGCTTATATGCGAGTACTAAGATAAGATATTAATATAAGCTGAGAAGCAACAGAAAAGAATAAGAGCGTACATGCGTATGGATATACGGAATTGCAGTGGTAACCTAGTGGTTAAGAATTCAGCCTCTCATTCCGGGGCCCTGGGTTCAAATCCATCGCGCGCACCTCTTTATAAAAGTGCGTTTTAAATTTAAATATCACTTGCTAACGGTGAAGGAAAACATCGTGAGGAA
>DWME01002191.1:0-21681 GCA_018244795.1 Parelbella ahira ahira | reverse complement strand
CGATTTACGCAAAGTGGCTGGCAGTGGTGGGATGTGTAGAGCAGAAGATCGAGCTCAGTGGCGTGCCAATGGAGAGGCCTATGTCCAGGAGTGGACGGGAGTAGGCTGATAATGATAATGATGATGATGATGTATTTTAGTAATCATGTGATCGTCTTATTGTAATCATAAAGTAAGGAAGGATTTGACTTAAAGACTGAAGTAAGAAAGTAACCTGAATTTGCTCATATTTTAGGATATAGTCACTAAAATATTACTTTTATTAATATTAGTTCATCAAGTCAGGTCCCCTACAGGATAGGCAGAGAGCAGAGAAAATTGTTATAATAATAATTATTATTATTATACACTAGTATTTACAAATATACGAATCAAATTACCTGACGATAATAATGGTTTACATCTAAATTATGTTTGAATAAGAAATCGCGTATAATTACAAAGAACCACTCTAGGCTAGGTCACGCGAATAATCCAGTGAGCCCGGTAAATTGGACACGTACGAAATTATCCAGATCGTCTGTTATTTGTGTAGTAACTACCCACATAACCCGGGAACAAATATTGTTTGCTGTTCATGAATATTTAAATATCGAATTTAATCTGATAGCTATCACTGCTTTTCTTATTTACGCTAGATGCATAAGATTAAGAAATGGAAGAAACCTACGATTTAGGAATAAAAATACATTTTCTTTGTATATTTGATGTAAATCAAAACTAAATTTTGTATGTCTGTTGCGAAATCACTTGAACATATCAACACACAGCACCGATATGATAAAAATTTCATTGGGATATAATTTCTTCAACCCAAAGATACAATACAAATTGCAAATCTCGTATTGTCCCCTATCTAACAGGGAGAAATAAAATTAAAGAATTGTGTGGTAATGTCAGAGTTTCCAAAGCAAATTTCTAGGTCATGGTATTTATTTCCACAAGGCTAACATTCCCTATATGGTTTTGGAATGATCATTTACTTACATTTACGTCACAAGTCATAAAATAGAACAAAAAACAATTATAAAATAGAATAATATAAAGCAATTTATCCCCGAGTTAGTTGAACTTGTGCGAGGTATCGAGCCCTGGCTGATGCGGACGTCGTTAATGCACTGGCGGCTCTTGGATAAACAGCTGGCTTACACCTCTGATCTCCGATACGGATAGTATTGATTGCTTACAGTATACGAAGACCCCAACACATGTAGACCTCCACGACATCTCTAACAGTCATTCACACACTATTTAATATTATAACATTACATATTTCACTTTCAGGACATTCTCATATTCACTATCACATTAGGTGAAGAAGATCTTTTGTTTAATATAGAAATCGTGTATTTTTTCTCCATGCACCGCCTTTTATTAGAACCCTCAATATTTTTGCATACGAATAAAATAGCAAGCGCAAAACAGCAGTCTATGTAAGTACAAAACTGTTTCTAAACAATTTCATTTTTAATACGTCTATTCGCTGTTATATAATAATTTCTGATAGGACTTAGTAGCCATTAGTCCAGTTACTATTAGCTAATCTATCCTATTTAAAATCTAAGACAAGAGGCTGCTATTAAGAAATGATACACATTGAAATAACAATATTTTGTATTGGAGGACGAGGATAAGAGACTTGGGGTATAATATAATAATTAAGATTAGGTACTATTATCTGGGAATAATTCAATATAAAGTATCGAACAATGATGAACATGTGAAAGGTCTAGGTTCTAAATTATAGGTGGATTATTTGCTTACTTATGTTTTATAGGAACAATTGACTCATTATACTATTATCAGGTAGTTGTTGTCATAATAATTTTTGTCTTTTTAATATAAATGAATTTATTGTTGATAATTTTATTAGACAATGCATTTTAAATTTAATATTTACTTTCATAAAAATATTATTGTTTATGAAGATTTCAAATATTAGATATTAAAATTTATCGAAATACACATAATGTACATATATAATCTATTTCAAAACCTAAATTAATTGAAGACAATCGACGTTATCCCGCCGTACGTAACTGATGTTCGTCGTTAATGGTCCGCTGTTGGGACGAAGCCCTGGCTTGTACACCTGTGACGTTCGATTTATATAACATAACACTAGGCTCAGCCACAAGCTACAACAGCCTAAGAAGATTGACACTTGATTGAATATGTTTCGGTTTAACTCACGTACATGTTTTCAGGATAAGCCTTCTACTTTTAGACTCAACCGAGGTCTTCATTTCATGAATTCCTACCGATTTCCAGCATGTCGCGGTGGAGACAGACAAGTATGAAACTAGTCGAGCCAGCCCGAAAAACATTCCTACGTGAGTTAAACCGAACTGTATTTATGTAACGTATAAATACTCAGGAATCGTTTAATTGTATAAAAAATGACGCAAGTAGTCATAATCTTGAATAATAAATACATTTTCTCACGTTATGTGTCAGTTTCAGAGATGATTTACTGTATGGCGCCGAGAGATATTAGAGTTATTTACACATCATCATCATCATCATGACGGTATTAGAGGTATTTACACATACGTACATTATTTATAGAAAAGATAAAATAAGTAGATACAAGATTAAATGAAAAGTTTATGTCATCATCACTATCATCAGCCTATCTCAGTCCGATGCTAGACATAGGCCTCCCCCAATGAGCACCATCGAAAATGATCTATCTCCCATGAAAAGTTTATATGCTTAAATATAAATAAAATAGTTCTCATTCCGACTCTTTTAAGTAAGCCATAGGGACGTCATACGGCCAGTGTTTTGGTTAATGTTACTGATATATGACCTATTAAAAATTTTTTGTAACACATATTTCACAATCATAATTTGTAAAAAAGTTTTTTTATAATATAAAAACAATTTACACAGATGTGTCATTTTTAGTTCCAACAGTATATGAAAACCTTTCCATGATTGCTATAACAGATTAAACGTCATTAAGTCTGTATTAAATTAGGCTTAATGTAGTTTACCCCTAACAAACCATAAAGATATAACCTGGAATGTAATCTCCGTGTAAACGACTAGAACGAGTCAGACAGCTGTGTCTTTGAACAATAATATAGCCTCCATTATATCAAGATAATTTTAAATTCTCCTGGGTGAATACCGATTACAATCGTACCATTGTTTTGCAAAACCTATTAGAGAAAGTCTGAGATATTTTGTACATTTCCTTAAAAGAAAAATAAACTCCACTCGAGTGAACAAGCCAACAAAACCGGAGCTCGTTTAGAAATAAAATTAAAACGGGGATTTTTTCCATATCTTCCAATTTTATTTACCCATCAAACAATGTGTTTTCCTTGAGATCGGTTTATTTAACATTCACCTTTGAAATATCTTTGTGTACGCTTCGGTTTTCCTGTTTTCTTTTCAGAATCAGCGCGATTCGAAATAAACGATCAATTAAAACTCACATCGGAACAAAACTTGCCGCCGTTTCTCGAAAAAGTTAAATTGCATATTACCAGTTCGTTTCACAGTTTATAATCAAGGTAAGCAGGAGGGAATATTCACGAAAAATAAATTTTGAGTAATTTGGCAACAAACAAACAAACTCATGAAGACTTAAATTGAAGATGCCTCAATTACACCATCATCGTCTAATCACTAGATTACTACATATTAAAAGTAGTAATAATTATACTGTCAATAGAATATTGCTTTCTAATCCCAGTCCTACATATATAAATAACATTACTAAAATAAACATTTATAATAACACTTATTTTGATATGAAATATTAATATTAACGTCTGGTGATAGTCACAGTCATAAACCGGTTTTAATAAAATATAATGCCCTTTGAACTAATAATTTAACATTCTAGAATAAAACTAAACTAATTGTTTAAATTTATGAACATGACGTGTTAAGATTTTTGTTAATAACAATATTTTAACTTTGAACATGTCTATCCATGTCAGTTATGACTGTTGTAATTGCTATCGGAAGGCTTAAATAGAATGACGTGAATATTGCTGATAGAAATCCATTTTTTAATTATGACTAGCGACATGAACTTCCAAATTTTTCATTATTTTCGATGGCCGTCATTGCAATTCACGCAGCCGAACTTGACAAGTCGACAAAAATTGTGACCTCAATTCGCTATATCACATTAAACGTTTTGTGCAATAACAGTTCTATTACAGCTGTTTCAATGCTTCGATCTATATCCGCAGGGAAAGTTTAATTGCATATCAATAGCGGCTCTGCAGCTTATTGCTACGTAAACCGATATTCCGCCGACTCGTTACCGATAAATTTCGGTACTTTCGCTGACTTCATTAAAACCGTAAACGATTCACATAATTTTAGTGGTCCCCCCTAAATTGCCTCTTGACAAAACTGCTACGCGAATCAAATTGATGTGAAACAATTTTGTTTGTTAGTGGGACCGTTAAAATGATTTTCTTGAAACGAATAATCTTAAACGTAGAATGTTTTTAGGGTTCTTCATGTGATATTTCTGGTTGAATTTGTTATTTTTGGCACGATATTCCTTAATTGACATGAAAGAGTATAGACTTTCTTTCGTTATAACAATTTGACGAAAATACTCGTATATAAGGATCGGTTTTCATTTTTGTAATCAATTTTACTTGGGGATGCCACCAAATATAAATATCTACCGGTTCAACAAAAATAAATCATAATTTTTAAACAATAGTGGATATGATTTACTACACCTAAATGTGGTCAATTTAGAAATTCAGAACTAGTCCTGAAAGAACGCCGAAGATGTTTACTAATCGGAGAATTTTAAGGCTTAAATGACAAGAGAAAAGCGAATTTGATAAATTATCGGAACTTGCCAACAAGTAAAGTTTTAATTATAAGTTTATCGTGTTGATCGTTTGTTAAAGTCTGTGCAAATATCATCCATAGAAATCTGTCGTTCCGGTAGATTTATCAAATTTAAGGCGTAACAAACTTTTTTACTAGATTCAAGAAGCCTGTGTTGTTGCAGGGATCAAGATTCTGAAAAGTGATTGCTTCCTCGGTTCCTCGATTCCTTAAAACTCACGGTGTCATAATAAATTCACGTACTATTCAACTATTCATACGCAAAGGTAGCTTTGAATAGAAACGCTTAGTATGCAGTTAGCTCGCAATTTGGCACCGATGTTCATTTAAACGTAACTTCAGACGATAAAGAGAAGAACGAGGGTTTACTCATTAGTTTTCATTGCATAAGACATTGGAATGCATAGCTTTGATTTAAAATTCGCAGTGGTCACTCCTCCGTACTCCATGTTGGATTTTTCGTAATTGATTATCAAAATATTTATTATTATACCATTAGACTTCTCATAAATGATCCGAATCTACTGATCCGAAACTAAGCAGATCCAGTACTACAATAACCAAACAATTTAAAAAACTGTAGGTACACATATTTATATACATTTCGAAATATACAATTGTATATTTATAATTATTCTACACTCGGAAGCAGAATAGACACAGAAACAAATATAGACAGCTTAAATGTATTCAGTGTATTTCAGTTTCGATAAATTTGCTTACTCATTTTACAAAATTAAAAAGCTTATTACATGCCCATATGAGTAACATTTTCAGCGTTATTAAAATAACGTCCTCATAATGACGATAACATTGTTACTAGTATGAATATAGTGAGGCGAGGCGGACAAAGGCAAACATTGTCTCAGACCAATATCGTGAAACACAATATTAGTTTTTAATCTTGGTGGGGTTTGTGTTCGAAATAAATCCATTGCGATGTTCACTTTAGCTTATTGTTCTCTTGTGATACTGAATATTGCTAAAACATACTTGATATTAGAGGTCAAAACTCATCTACTGCTATGTATACATAGCTGTAATAACACTGTAAATTGACTTTTCTGTTTCAACGTAAACGTTTTTACTACTGGCTACGCATAAACCTCAATTTCTGTTATTTCTAGAGCTTTCTTTCGTTTCTTTTTTGTGAACCAATATATTATCATTAATTGCCGTTAAACTAACTGTTACTAGCTACTCTCAAGGTTTTCGATGAAGTACATAACTATTATTTGATAATAACAGTAACTTATTAGGCTCACCCCTATTACATGGAACTTAAAACTGATAAAAAGTGTAAGTACTAAACTCTTCTGTTTACCACTTCAGGGATGTCTTCGACAAGAGTAGACGGAATGTAACATCGCGCCTGTATGTACAATAGAGTGATATTACAACATCAAGTCTTGTTAAAACTTACCAACAGATTGTCCACTCCAGAACAAACCTCATCCAGAGTTCCTTAATTATACACATCGTTTTTCCACCGTAACGGCATCGAGGCTTCATCTTTTATGCAGTGATTGCTGCAAAATGAAACATTTTTTATTACAATAACACAAATGCTTCCAACTTCATATGCAGATAGTTACGAATGCACCAATCAACTATTCATGTTATCAGCGAAGCTATGAATAGAAAAACTAAGGCAGGCTCGCCCTCACATTGTGTATTGTGGATTGTGGATTGTGCATTGTGGACGAAATATTAGTTAGTACGTCTTCGTCATATCATTCGACTTTATATAAAGCAGCGTTACCTACAGTCGAAAAAAAATATTCCACTAAGAAAGTTCACTTAATACCCGTTCTTTAGAGAAATAACTAATAAAAATGACGCTTTTAACACGAAAGAAAGCTTCACACAGCTATTAGTAAAAAAAACAATTGATACCCAGTGTGTTCATTACTTACTAGTTCAGATCAGACATTTACTGTATTTAAACTCGAATCAGAACAAATTTTTTTAACCCAAATTCTACAGTTTTAAATCGTAGCTTCGTCAATAATCGTAATCATTACGAGTATTATCTTATAAAATTACAAAAACAATATAATTTTCGGACCGTACTACTCAAAATAATTCTGTATGTTTATAGTTCATTACACGTAAATATGTACACAGGGACTTGTAAGCTTACCTTAATATTAACTTTAAAAGACATAAGCCGCTTTTGCTTCTCAATAACATGTCTGGATAAAATGATAGATGTACGTTTTTTGGAATTTAAAACCTTGTCCATGACTCATAAAAACGTAGCATTCAACTATTCATGTCTCATTCAGCGCAGCGCTGAATAGGACAGCTTAGTCAGCGTTTAACCCGCAATTTGTTGCCGTGGGCATAATGGCGGCTTGCTTACAGTGTTTTGTTGCAGATAAGAATGATAACAATCCAGGAAATGAAGTTTGTTTATCCAATGTATCTAAGCTTTATCTTGGAAATTATTGTACACTTCCACGTGGATAGAGCGTTCATTCGTTGTACAACAAATGATTCCGTATATTTAAAAGAAATATAGATTAACGATTGTGAGCTTCGTCACGCTCTGTCAAACTAAATATTACTGTCACACTATTTAATGGTATCTAATATTAAGTCGGCACTAGATTAAATCATCAGAATTTTACACGAGACCTCTAGTGTGGAGTTTGAAATTCTGCAGTGAAATTTTACAAAATCCTATGCGTTTTCAAATTTCACATCTCGCACGGCGAAAAAAAACATCGCGAAGATCTTGGCGCATAAGATATCTCCACAATGTTGTTCAGACTGTAGCAAATTAATCCGATCTTTACATTTGTGATAAGCTTCAAATAAACTATGACACTACTCATTCTGAGATCCGTGTCCTATAGTGGAATGATAAAAAAAAATATGAAAATTATTCATGACCCAGTGAATGTTTACACCTGATCTTAATAGATCAACATTCGTAACGTCTGAAATAAAAAACTATTCTGACTGGCACACAACAAATTACATATAGCAGCCACGGGTAATGTTTAAAAAGCGCCCATTAAACGCACATCCAATTTACAATTAGATTTTCATAAAGCAAAAAAAAAACTTTGCAAAAAAACTCAGCACGTTGGCGTTTCTCGAAAACGCGAGAAATTCGCGCAATATTCCAATGTTTGTTTGCATAGTGCTGACTTGAATGGTTGTGCTTATAACGGAGTTAACCGGTAATTTGCGGTTACGGACGTAATGTGGCTGCTGAAAGGCAATTTGTGTGGACAAATAACCTGGGTAGCGATAACGTGTCTAGATTAGAAATTATTTTCGAATGTTCGCATTTAGCCCCATCTGATTATGACATAGTATAATATTGCCGAAACCTGTGCAAATTTAACAATGATGCCCCATTAACTAAACTTAGTACTCAGTAATTACTTTGTTCAAAATTTGAAATACCCGTTATGTTTCTGACCTAGTCTTATTCTTTAAATAAATGTTTTCTAACGACAGTTCCTACGCATCAGCGAACTGCGACTAATACCAAATGGAATTACATTTAGATTAAATATTGTGGAGACTGCAGCAAACTTCAACAAGGTACGTAGGTATACACTAAGTTCTATAGTATACAGATAGAAAAGTGAGATGTATTTTATTACGTTCGCTAAATGCTCTCACATGTAAAGCCACGCTCAGATTGCAGTTAGCCCGCAATTTGCGGTCGTCGTCGTAATGGTGCGGTTGCTAAGAGGCAATTTGTGTGGACGATCGACGTACAAGACCGCATCGAGGGCGATATTTGAGATGTGCCACTACGCTATACATACGGAGCGAGTGCTCTTTACTGATATACACACGTTTTCACATAGTACTAAAGGATCTAAAACTGTCTTTTTGTTATGAAAATAAAGAAGGAATGCATAACTTCTAACACTAACAGATACTTTTGGCTATGACAATACCAAAAAGCAAAAGATGACTCCTGACAAAAACGTGTCTCTGCCAACCACAGGATATCGGAATATAGGTGAGCATGAAACGTGTTCAACAGCGGAAGAATTAAAAGGTTAGTAATTACGAAAACTTTCCAGAACTAAACTAAATCATTGTTAAGAACACACTTTAAAGGTATTTACTAACTGTGTTAGTGGAATCGATCAGTAAATTCTATTCAAGGTTAATTTGTTTACCCGAAGTGCTCCCAAACGCTCCGAGGTAAGAAAAATACCCGCCATAAATACCTTCTCAATATTTGAGGCAACTAACTTTCAAACAATCTTCTGCTTTCAAATACTAATATTCTTGTTATGTTAATAAGTAATAATCAGTCTGAATACTTCAATTAAAAACAGCATTAGTATTTTAGATGCAATTATTAGTATTAGAAAGCAAAATACTTTTATCGAAGATATAGCTAATTTTCTATTAGACAGTTGAAGGACCCCACAGTGTTATCAAATAACGCCTTACTGTTATCATCATAAGTTTTCATCACGTCTAAAAGAGTTCAGTTAGGCTAATATAGACGAGCCTATGAATTCTAGCTGAATAATAATGCGTTTTAAATTTTACTAAAAATTTTTTTGTCCTTTTAGATTTTTTGGAACCACTTAAGTTTATAATATATAATTTCTAGTTAGGTTATCTGTTAATAAGGCACACATAACCGTCATTTGACATAGTCCACATACACTGTCACCAGACTACTCATAGTCTCTATGAGAAATGATGATTATCATTGTATTAAAATAATCAACGGCTTTGTAAGTACTGTCACCACTAGTAGACTTTTAAAATCTAATTAAAAATAGCAACTATTTAACTCTTTTTTTTCTTCTTTCCCAACCCTAATATTATTCCACTGGTTAAACAGCTGAAGCTCTGTTCTCAGAATGAACAGGTAAAGGCCATAGTTTGCCACGTTGCCAATGTGCGGGTTGGCAAACTTCACACGGCTCACAATTATTTTTGTAAACTGTGACTGCAGATGTTCTCACGATGTTTTACTCCACCTTTATAGCAAGTGATACTTTTCTTCTGAACTATCACAAATTACTAAATTAAAAAAAAACCTGAGTTAGGGCCCTATAAAAATAGAGCAATATGTAAGCATCTACTGCCTTTCTGATATACTACTATTGTCGAAGCAGTTGGTGCCTAACTCGTCTTAAACGGAGAGCTACCGAAAAGTAACATTTCTATTGTTTCTATTAATATATTGAGCGGTAGGCAGTTACTAAAGTATGAAACGATCCAACCAAAAATAGGAGCGCTTCTGTTACCTGAATTATTATTAACTAAACAGTATTAAAACCGTCGCAAATTAAGTAGAGAAAAAGGAGTAATCTACATGTTGCATTGTTAACAATTACGAGTAAGTAAATACCTAGTCACATTTTATAAATAGCATTGCAGTGAATAAAATCGGATTCAATATAAACGAAAGCAATTGGACGGCCCCGCAATTGATTGGGGACGCTTCAAAAATAAAGTCATATCCCGTTGTCAAAGGGCTCATCGCACGTGCTCTGGATGACTGTTTATTCCTTTGCTGGCGACCGGATTCACGGAGTTAGCGATTCAGGGCGCGCGCCGTTCTCCCAGTGCTGCCTCCAGTGACGTCATGACCTTCTCCTATCAACAATAGGAATAAATGGCGCTTAATTTATAAAAGAAATTTTATATTGACAAGGTTTCTATACAGTTTAACGAACCGGTTATTTAATATATAATATACAAGTCATGAATTTTTATGGAATAATAATATGTTGGGACATAATTTCAAATACAACTCAAAGTGACGTCACGATGTTTCGTAATCGAAAATTAAATTGTAACAAATCGATCTGCAGTGGTACCTACTTAATTATAGGTTATTGCAAAGGATAATCAATTTTAAATTAACTGCGCTTCACCAAAATCCTTTTTTATCTTATAAAATTTACGGGTAATGAAAATTACTTTTTAAAATTGATTATTATCTTTAATATTGTGTGGAGCAAAAACACTTAATATTTTATTAGGACCACTTAAGCTAGAAATGGCCAAAATCGCTTTATTAAAATTATTTATACATTTGAAAAGTACAATTATTTACAAAACGATTTCAACTGACTAGTCTCCTCATAAACTTACGGTTATTTCACCTCTCGCTCCACCACTAACTAAAGACACTTTAATCTGGTTTACTTCTTGGACGACTCCTACTTAATCGAGGCTCGTATGTCTACATCTGCCTCATGGACCTCTACCGTTCACATTTTCTCAAAGTTGCATCGTTATTCTCTTGTTATCATAACCGTATCTGATGGGAATCAGGTTAGTCTTACCCTATAACAAATTGGCTTGACATTATGAATGTATCTATGTATTTCTATAAGAGTATTAGTAAGCAACGGATGATGATTTCAATGAACCGGTTTTCGAATGTCGTAAACAATACGCGAAATCTGATATATTTTGTTACCTAGCAATGATGTGAACATATGCTATTTTCGTTCTTTTCCTACCCCTATGGGGTAATACAGGCGTGGTGTTATGTTATGTTAATTTTGTAATAAAACTTTAAGTATATAATTGTAATAATGAATATATCTCTCTAACTTTGCGATTACACCGTTATTTCACACGAAGTGACTGTTAGTACGCGTATGAGTTAGAAGAGATTGTAAAACGATTTTAATAAGCAATCTCTGGGCACAAAGGTGTTGTGGCCTTTGATCAGCGATGTAGGCGCCATCGTGCCTTTTTTCCTCATATCCCGCCAACATCTACCTCGTTCAAGTTTAATAAAAGCATGATTAGTTCAATATTGGTTCAGATTTAATAAAATTCAACAGCTAAATTGTGATTTTATTAAATACATAGCTTTTACTTTTATACTTAATATAATTCAAATACAATTTATGAGTTTTATTTTCGGCCCACTATTTTTTTTTAAATTAGGCGTAAAAGTAAGACCGCATCAGTCATTATAAAATAAGCTAGGACCTTAACAACCTCTGCAAATATTATTTTTTAAAACCGTTTTCTTTCGCCAGTTATAAAAGACCTTAGAAATATTAGATTAGGTACAACTTTTCCAACGCAGTAAGACATTTACTCTTCATTCCAAACGCAGACAGAATTTTTATTACGATCGTGATTTGGGATCCAAATCAATGTTCAGAAACTTTATTATATTTTTAATATCAATTCTGTTAATACGACTGATCTTAATAAACTAAAGTTAAATATAGCTTTACGTAGGTCTTATTTAATTGTCCCCAAATTAAAAGAGATTTACTTTACTTCACATCGTTATATGTTGTCAGTACAAAATATACAATAAAATAATTTTAAAAAGTCAATACCTTAAGTTTGTATCTTATAAAGTAATATTCTTGGAGAAAAATAAATGGACATCACTATCTCAAGGTAATACACATACACACTTACACACACTCACATACGTACACGAATATGTATTCACATTTATTATTAAACCTGTAACTAGATTTAACAAAGGGCAGACTTAAGGCCTAAAGGCATTGGCTACTTATATGTAAAATACGTCACGAACATAACCCACCATCGTAACTTGACGCAATTTAATTAGGTGAAGACGTATCCACATTACGCAGTCGTAACATGTCGGAGTGGTTCGGTTCAATATTATGCACTAAACATGTTTCATTAGCTCTCGAGAGGTTGTTACATCTTAACACTGCTGGTAATACGGCCTTAATTAATACAACACGGGCGCGTGGTGTGCTTTCACTTCCATGCCTCCTACGTAATTTGTGTTTAACACGAAATTATCATTTTTTGTAGAGTTACAGGTATGTGCTTTTTAAAAACATGACGTTTGTTAATACCGGTTCGTTTGCAGGTTTTTGATATATCTTTATATGTTAGAAAAAGATCGAGATTTCTTTCAACGGCGTATGTTATCTTTATTGTGGTCAGTTATAATGATAATAATACCTTAGAAAGATTTCAATTTATGAAGCTTTTTTCTGTATTATACTCTATGATAGTGTAATATTATGACTGAGACTCAGCTGACACCATATTTAATAATGGCAATTAGTTTTTATTATTACGTAATGAGAATCGAAGTTATCATATTTTTTCGGATAGTAAGAAAAATTACGACTGTTACATTGGTCTAGTATTTGCACTCGCGACTGCTCAACAAAAGTTTTCGGTTCGAACCTTGCGTCAGGCAAAACTATTATTCGATTTTGTTATCTGAAAATTCCCAGTCATAAGACATGATCAGAATTTGTGCCCGGAGTATGTCAATATCCTCACCACCTATTACCTAGGACGTTTAATAACTGGTAAAATTGGGAGTACTACAGTTTTGTTCTAAATACAAGCGTGAGCTTGTCTTATGCCATCAAAGTGAGAAAACGTTTCATAAATATGGCGTCATATGTGCGTATTGTATTGTCACTTACTATCACGTCACTTTGAAAGGGATTTATATAAAGAAAAATATACAAAAATGTAATAATACATTTGTATATATCACTGTTTCGATGAAACAACAGGAAATGCCACCGGCGATATTAAATCGAATGTCGTATGCAATATCTGCCCAAATTGAAACCGTTTTGTTACTTTCGTCTTTATAATTTTTCATTTTCATATTATTATGTATAACAAAGTGATCATATAATTATTCATATACATATATCAAGATATGTTTATATATTTAGCATTTATTGTTTATGCACAATACGCACACTTACCACCTGGATATTTTCTGCCGACAACCCAGCGTGATATCGAAATTGTGGTAAGTGTCATAAATACTAAAGAAGAGTTTTGAAGTAAATAAAATACATTCATGCGTACTATAGTTATAACTTACTTTTCTTATTTCCTAACTCCACAAAACAAGAGTAAATGTCTCAATTTTTGACTCTACCTGTCATTATGTCAATAATCTTCACGAACATATTAAAATTTTGTACATCTTCAACGCTAGGAATGAGTTTAAAATTAGATTCATTAATGACTTATTAATGCTGTGATTAGTGACCCCCGTGTGAGTCAATGATAGGTGAGGTTTGATATCCATTCAATAAAAATATTTATGTAACGCACACACATTTTATTTCTGTGCCTTAATATAAAATTATTAGCGTTTTATTAACATGATTATGGTTGTAATGTTATATGTTTTCTTTTATAGAACAGATATTGTCAGAGCACCTAATATGCAAAATAAGAGGATAGGTAAAAAACGTTATGCACGATTAATTACTAGTTTAACACATTCTAAGACTGAAAGTTCGCGTTACTCATACATACAAAGAAACGTAATAACGTGACTTGACCGCCGCGATAAAGAAAGCACTTAAAAAACAATAGCATTACCCTGAATGAATGTCCCTGCAATTTCTCAGTATCAGACGCCGCCGATCGCTACGTTTCGTATTAATCTTTGGCAAGAAAGTACTGTGATAGCTGAAGTTGTGTTTAAGGATGCGGTCCGCGCTCTGAATTGATAACAGCCTCAATCCAGAGAGCGCCACAGGAATAAACAGGTTCGATGGGCGCGTGCATTGAGTCCTTTGACAGCGTGAAGCCGCTTTGTTTTCAATGCATCCTCATTTATTCTTCTCCTTGATCGTACACCGACAAGGTATTTACAATCCTAATTAACTTCTGTTAATTGTACGACAATGTGGAGGAGATGAACTCTGGCGTCATGTCGTACTTTGTTTATAGGGAGCAAAATACCCAGTTGAGCGTATTTTAATATGGGTAGTAGTAAATATTGTTACTCAACAAATGACAACACCATCGCCTAGATGACAGTACTACTACCTTTTAAAGTACTTATCTGACACACGCTTGTTTTGACAGTACAGATAGGTTTTCAAAAAGACGATTGTAGATATTCTGGGGAACCTACTTAGGGCAGTTAATGTTAATAATGCAACATCGAATGTCCTTGTAATGTCCCCAAATGGAGCTCCACTAGTCCTTTTGTTCCGGATTAATCTTCGATAAGCATTGTGACGTCAGCTAAAGCGGTATGTAACGGGAGAGCGTGCGTACTGAATTGATAAGAGTCTCGGAATTTGTAGTGTGTAGGAATACGTAGGTTTGCCGAGCACGTGCCACGAGCCCTTTGACAGCGAGATATGACTTTATTCTAAATTCCTATGCATTTATTTGCCTTTTACGTGTCTACATCAACATTTTCATGTAGTAGAAACATTCTGAAACAAAGTCGCTTTGATGTCTATTTTGCCCAAAGTGGTGGTTTTTCTTTGCCAATGATCTTTATTGCAGCCCGTTGATGTTCTACTCCGGCCTATCACCATTGCAATTACTTACCATTACGCCTTTTTGTAACTTTTTCACATTTCTATATCATGGGTGTTCCTTAATATATCTACGTATAATTACGAGTGATTTGATAGGCCTTTTTGAGTGTCATGCATACCTACGTAATACATCCCAGAAACTTCTATATTTCCTGCCAGACGTATTAGATACTGCAACTCTAGTCGACATCACATGGAATATAAAGTGAACCTGTGAAACAGAAGGTCAATATGACATTTACAAAGTTTACTAATTGTAAAGTATGTACTTACATTAAGAGTTGTAAATAGAGCGTAGCAACATGGCTACTTGACTGCGAATAGATCTGACGACCCTAGACACTTAGTTTTATTCAACTAATAGAACACGTAACGCTCATTTATACCAAATAAATAAATATCCCTTTGATAAGACATGAGTATTTGGAGTCATTCTGAATCAAACTACTTGGAACCGCCCAAATTGCTTTACCGTCTAATGGATCAGCTTTTATAGAGGCAGTGCTATTAACGGTTATATTGTCATTGCGTCACTGAATTGCCTAACCCTTTGGGGGATAAAAGCGTAAATCTACAAGCGATTAGATTTTAAACCGTGAAAGAGCGAGTAATTCGTTTCATGTAAATGAAAAGCGAGCTCCAAC
Organism: Parelbella ahira ahira; assembly: GCA_018244795.1. Classification (NCBI taxonomy): domain Eukaryota; kingdom Metazoa; phylum Arthropoda; class Insecta; order Lepidoptera; family Hesperiidae; genus Parelbella; species Parelbella ahira. The sequence goes on along the minus strand of DWME01002191.1, from coordinate 5,906 downwards.
GAAGGTTACCCATAATTTTTGTAATCTAAAATCGATAAAGCCTGTAGGTACTCGTATAATTATAATTTGTGTTTTAAAACCCTCCATTGTATACTGTCACATTGTTTTTGTAAATATACGTATTTTTTATTATTTTTATCATCATATCCTCACGCCAGGTCCCTTACAGGGCATGCAAAGAGCACCCAATAGCAAATATTTCTGTCGTAACTGACCTTACGTGCTCCTTCTACAGACATTACCCATTTATTATCATTTTTTCGCTTTTGTTTATTTCAGTCAGTCTAAAAGCCTGTCTATATCAGAAGTCAGATCTTCATTTGTTTTTGTACCAATATAAGTATAACATTAACGTAATGACTGTAATCCTAATGACTAAATAAACATCTAGTACTTATGAATATATTCCAAGAATTCATATGTAAAAACTTAAAACGTTCTTACCTAGGAAAAGGATATTCCCCTTTGCTTTTGCATTGACTATTACTATACGAACACTTATACTTTCTCATTTTACCCCCTTTCTGTAACGACTACCAACTATCTATTTCATTCAAAAGTTACAGATGGCGCCACAAACGTTAATGTAAACTATTCCGATACGAAAACTGGGAATATATTATAATATATCTTGTATGTTTATTGTATAATTGTTCTATAATCCTGTCCTTTTACCCCGTAATTGTATTGTATTACTTATGGATGCGTGTAAGATCTCTATCCGATCACTCTTCTCATCACTGTCGTATCCCAGCTGCACTCTTTCAGTTACATTTGATTTAAATGTGTAATTTAATTATAGCGTGGATATGAAACAATATTTCTATAATACAAATATTAAGTAACATCAAGATAACCTTGACCTTGTCAAGCCTCGCCGGAAGGTACAATTTTATTATACCTTTTTACAAAACATTGAAAAGGTCGCTGAATAATAGGCAAAAAGTAAAAGTTTTATTATCAATAAGACGGAATCAATTGAAGAGATAAAACGTACAGCGCACGCTGTTTCTCACCACGGATATTTGAAAGATCCAACAAAGAGAAAGAAAATAAATAAGAACATAAGAAAGAGAACAAAAACATCAGAAGAATATTTAAGGCGCTAGTCTAGGTTATCATTATATCGTTAAGCTACGATCCTTAAGGGTAAAAAGAGAGCACATAGCAACAAGTGCCTTTTTCCCTACACCTCACACACACTCTACACCTCCCTCTCTCACCTGAAAATTTAGGATTCCTCCGTTTTTAAATCACTATGTGTAATCGAATTGTACTACTCCTCTGCCTCCCTTCGGGGAAATACAGGCGTGATGTTATGTAATTCCAGCTTATCACTATAATCTATTGTAGCCTAGCAGTCCAGCAGCGAAGTGACAGCTGCTATTCCTCCATGACCTGCGCTGACGAATGGTTTCAAATAGCAGTCCATTAGTAGTGAGTCACGCTCGCCGTACAGTCCATACGTTGCAGTGCGACTGTTGGTATTACAGGCAGTAGAATGTACTAAAGCAACATAAAACATTCGTATTTCGTTTAAGTTTTTGTTTTTCTATCATTTTCTTTAACTATTATAGTATAAATAGATTGCTTGTAACTGTTATATAAATAGATTGCAAATTGTAAAAAACAAATACAATCATGTGATAAAAACTAGTTAAACTCTCAAAAAATCCTATAATCTTGTGATTTAATGGCATAACATTCCAAAAGCAAACCATGCAAGCGTTTTCTTTGTCAAGACAGACATGTCGGAGTTAAATTTACATAAATAATAATAATAATAATTTAATTATAATAATAATAATTAATTTTTTACATAATTTTTTTTCATTCATATTCAGTTATAAATGCTAAATCGCTGATTTTGCGGATATTGAAATTCGGAAACAACTTTTGTTTGTCTCACTATTTTTTACATACATAAACATATTTAAAAATAAACTGCGTGTACTGGTATTTTTTTAAATCTGTATTCGAACTCAACTCGCAGAGAAGAAATCAAAACGAAATATAAAAAGTGCACAGATATAGCTAATCAAAAAGCTATCTTAAAGTCAGAATTGAATTGTCAGCTGAACGAAATCAAATGATGGGCCCGATGGGACCGCGCACTTTATTTGTCAAGGCGGACATCCAAGGGGATTTTGGCTCTAATCCATTCTTCAACTTCACAAAGTGACGATCCTTAGCAAATGATTTGTGTTTTATGTGTTTGTTTCTGCTTTGCAAACTGACTTAAGTCTATTTTGTTATATTTTACTTGCCGCTTTACTGCCAAATATGCGTATCTTTTTGTTTTGTTGATTCAGAATGATGATATAGAAAACAAATGTTAGGTTCTATTCATCGAAAAAAACTACACTTACACGTCTCTGAAAACCATCTTATCACACACACACACACACATACGCACGTGCGCACGCGTATGCACACACGCATGTACACGCGCACGCGTACGCGCTCGCACACGCACACACACTCACCACTATAATATTTTATAATTACTTACACGAAATTAGCCTAACTGTTATATAATTGTCCATTTTGTCTCTCTCTCTCTTCTGTTTAAATATGTGTTCTGGCATTTATTTCTTTGTTTTTATACTGTACTACTATTGATTGATATTTATTTTGACTCGAGTAGGTATATAGTAACAATATTGCGGAGAATTGTAAAAAATTAATACGACCACGACCACTTTGTCAAGATTGTAACGCAAGAGAAGAAGAATACGGAATACAAACATATAAATGTAAGAAAAATCTTTAAACATTTTATTTCATTTTCTGAACACTCATTATTTTTTCTGTTTCCAATTTCCTTAGATTACACATTTAAAATATATCAATATTTCAAAAACGCTAATTTCAATACAACTTAATCTAAAAAAGATAGCTTTCGTAACATTTTAACTCGCTCATTCTTTAGGTAACAGTTACCGTGTTATCTCCACAATACTGACTTACACACATAGCATTTTCCAACTAAAGGCATTACAAGGCACTAACCGCTCTGAAGAGTTAATAAAACTCTGCAAAACTCGCGAGGGTAACACAATAATTGTACTGCTCTCATTGTGGGTCGTTCTGCTTTAACTTCACAAATACATAGCAGTAATGTACTGTTTTGTATTATACTAGAGAAATAAAGCTTTGGTAATTATTGTTTTCTTTGCTACAATATTATTAACAATACGCAACCTCCATCCGAAGGTTGTCTGACAGGAATCGCTAAAATAACGACAAGGCCTTTAATGGAAATACGTGAATTCTGTGGTGATTATTTTTTGTTTCTTTTTCTACTCCTGAGAGAAATACTTATATTATACGTATAGTATTACAAAAATATGAACCGTACTTAGAAATAAAGAGTAAATGTTTGAAGAAAGAAGAATCTGGCTTATAAAAATATCCACGTACATGTTAAATGGGTCCGAAACGCAGACTGATATACACTTTAAATATATAATTATAGCTTGGTACTCGTAGATCCATCTGCTTATTATCCAAAGCCTTCGAAAGCAATGTTAAAGTAGAGATAAATCTAGAACGGCTAGGGAAAAAGGGGTTGAGGAATTTTTGGGAATGGACGAACAAAGGCTGAATAGCTGTGTACTTCCCAGCTCAATGAATAATTGATAGCGTGAGCGACTGCTGGTTGCTAGACAATCTACGATATTGACTATCGTGGCCCTAATGATGACGTCACAAGCAGTAGGGTTAGATGTTTTCAAAGAGAATTTAAAAGCTGTATTATTAAATTCACATCATAGGGCAATAACATAATCAAATTTATTGATATTTTTGTAATAATTTTAATACAAACTGCAGCACAGCGTAATGCTGATAATAGTAACCAATATATGACAATTCCGCGACTTCATTCTATACGTTTACTTATATCTAAGACTTGATAGTATGTATTATGCTGTGTAAATATTTTTTTTTATTTCTCGACTTGTTGTTCATCTGCATAGACTATTAAGTGCTTAAACTAAAAATTTATAATTAATTACTTAGGTCTCTTATATGACATAGAACTCAATGAGATAGAGTTTTCGATCCCTGAGAAGATAGATTAACGAAATATAATTTCCATGAGAGTTCATTATTTTGAAAATTCGTCATCATCGTTATCATCATGAACTACAGTTTGTATGAAAGTTTATAATTTTTGAAGTAAAGTTTGTAAACTTATTGTTAGTACAAATCAATACAAATATATTTCATAACTTACTGAAAATTATATTCCACAGTGCGGGGTAGAGATGGTAATATTAAGTTAAAAAAAAATCTACGAACAAATACAAACATCCTCATTTCATAATACACAAAACAAGCAATGATAAGTAATTAAACGTTAATGGACTATACTTGGCACCCGCCTTACACAATTCGAAACGAATTTATTTCGAATTCCACCAAAATTAAAGTAATGGCCAATGTATTACCGAGCGGTCCCCATATCTCTCACGCCTATCTTCCTAAACAGAGTTACAAGGAGTATCAAGTCGAAAATGGTCTTAAGTGCGCTGTAAATTCGTGGAACCGTGAAGAGGTAATAAATGTAACAGCTAGTGGATTACGGTCCCCCAATCTAAGGTCCACGAACCACAATGTAACCCGCAACGATATTCTAAGCTCAGACTTAGTTTTACATACGCTCGCGGCTAATCATTAGCTTCCTGAAAGGTGAGACCGGTTTTCTCTAACGTTGGCTAAGACTATGTGTGGTACTCTATTTATCATCAGATTAGGTTGATATGGCTTAATTATCGTAAAACACATATTTCTTAAATATTTTTGACTGTATTTACAAAGCAAACTATTGAATAACCAATTTAGGAAGCATGTTTGAAATCTGTTCTCAAAGTGGACAGAGCTAGTGTTGTAGAAATTAGACGTATGACTGTCGTACATACACAAATAGAAATATTTACCAACACGCATGTTTTTACATCCAATCATATTGTAATAAGTTAGCAGGCTCGATGTAGTATTGAAAGGCGAGTCGATGGTTTGACGTCCTTATTATAACTAACTAATACAGAACTTACATTAACTTATATTATAAGGTGTCTTACACACTTTATAATATGACATACATACAAAAAGCCTTGGGTCGAAACCGAATCTACAACTTCTGGTTCATCAATCAGGATCATTAAACTCTGAGCTAAAAAGCTAGTCAAATTTTTATAAAGTTCATATTCATATATAAACGATCAAGAATAAACTAATTTTATTTGATATTACGTCATCGTTATGGTTTTATACTACGTGAACTCATTAACAAGTCTTAGCCACGTAGATATCCGAACAATATTTTATATAAAAACAACATTATTTACGGTATTCATTAGAATTGACCGATACAAGTCGCTTTAATATTTATCATCTCTAGATAACTATTACCACAACTAGACACTCCAAGCATTAAATGGCTGTTTTTACGTTTCCGATATGAACATTCTTAACAAAGATACGGTCATTGGGAAATTCGCTAAAAATTTAAAACGTTTTTTTGATCCCACAAATTTCCGCTTGCATATATTTATATGGTATTGACAAGTTAGAAAATGATTAATGTTCCCCAAAAGCCGATAAATGGTATACGTTTAGCTAACCGTTTCTATATTTACCACCTGAAGCCCGACAGTTTGCTACTAACACTAAGCCATCAATACACAACACTTAGATAATCTATGAATTCTGACAGATGATAGTACATAAATCAATCGTCTCCTGCACATTAAGAGTGTGTGAAGAAAAAACACAATAATCTTGTATCTTCAATCAGCTCTGTAAAAGTATACACTGACCCTTTCATAAATTAACTTGTGAATCCGTTACTGACATTAGAGGCTCTAATTTAACACGTAACGCGAGTGGAGCGGTAGCAC
>DWME01002190.1:0-21688 GCA_018244795.1 Parelbella ahira ahira | reverse complement strand
GCGCGCCATGGATTTGAACCCAGGACCCCCGGAATGAGAGGCTGAATTCTTAACCACTAGGCTACCACTGCTTTAAAAATATTTTATATTTATTTAGAAATTGGATATTTAAATTATTCATTTCTTCGTCAGTCGAGTGAGTGAGTCGACAAGCGCGACTACTTTTGAAGAGATCCTAGGTTCAATTCTCGGTTCAGGTAGATACTATTGGATTTTTCTAAATTTTACTTTTAGTAGAAATTTCTAATAGTAGCAGTAGTCTGGTTTCGTGCCCGATGTATGGCAATAGGCTTACCACCTGTTCCGTTGTAAGACGTAAGAGGAACTGGTGAAACATGGCAGAATAATACACGCATCTGCCTACCCCTTCGGGGATTACAGAGGTTGCGTCAATTCTTATTTATGACAATATTCAACAATCAAATTAACCAACTTTTTAAAATAATTTGGACTAGACTTACTAGAAAGATTAACGAATATTCACATTGCCTTGATCTGTCTAGCCAATAGTTTGTTATGTAGCATTGTTATCGAGAGGAGACGACAGGCTATGTGAGAGTTTTCGGAAAATGGTCGCGCGTCAAAGGGTTTCGTCGCAATATAGTACCCTAGCTTAGCTGTACCCTCCCATTCCGTTGGCATTTCGTCCGAACGGTATAAGCCCAAATTAATTTCGTCTGATCGGTAATGTTTGTTAATAGGAACAAACACGAAGATTTGTTGTGACAGCACGACTCAAATATTCATCCAATAATGTAGCCGCTTTGTAAGAAAATATACTTACAGTTCATACACATAAGTTTACCTTAATTACACGAGATAAGTTCAAGTTCAAGTGAACAATTAAAATAAAAAAATTTAAATTTTAACAAATTCTATTCAATTTTATGTAAATTAAACGGTTGGTTTAACTAACGTTAAAATTTTACCTGAAATGAGTCTTATTACGATGCTTGATAAAGTCTGGCTATAGATTTATTTGAAAAGTAAATTAAATTACGTCTATAAAGTAACGTATTTGGCTCTGACCACTGATGCGTGGAAAGGTTCAAGTTTTAAAAGACAGACGCAATTAAAAGTGGCAAAACCAAAGGTGACATGTGTAACGACAGAGGCAATAGAAAAAGTGAGTAACTATTTTGTTAACATAATTCGCAAGATGATAATTACAGTGATGACGATGTCGTTGACGACAGTCATCAGCCAGCAATATATTACGTAGTCCTCTAAATTTTATAAACCACTATTGAACGATTTTGAAAATTGTATAATTTATTATATAATTTTCAAAATAATTGTTCAACAGATATACGAAATTAATTAAATTTAGTTGACGATTTTTATTTAACTTAAGCAAAGTTATTAACACGACATTTAAATAGTTCACCGAAAACGTTATATGTTTTAAGAAATTTATTGAAAATTGTGATATTCATTTCCAGTACATTCAGGGCTTACTGCAGGGCAAAGGACTTTTTAGTTCTCACAATCGAAACAGCGGTCGTCAAATTAAAGAATTTTAATAGAATATAGAGAACAATACCGACTTGAGGTATATAAATTATTTACTCATGAAGAAAATAACATGAAAACTTGATACAACTGAAAATAAAAAAAATATATTGAAAATTGATATGTTAATGTTTTATTTAAAAAGAATTAATTTGAATAGCGTGCGACTCGCTCTGTTTTAAATAGGTTTAAACCCTTTGTTGCTTACACGATGTGAAGGATTAAACAATACTCACAGACACAATTAAAGAAAACAATGGCTGGTATTATCCTTTTTGCTCTACGTGTCTGTGTCGCGGAATAGTCCAACCAAACACCGTATAAAGATAATTAACATATTACTCGTTAAAAGTGGAGATTGTACGTGAAATATTAATGACATGAACATCAGACTCCGTGGTTTGCATCTTCATGGCTATGATCAATCAGTCCTTCAACATTGCACTTTTTTATTGCCTAAACTGACAAACAGACACATGGGCCACCTGATGGTAAGGGGTCACCGTCTCTGAACATTTGCAACACGAGATGCATTACTAATGAATTGCCAACCCTGTATGACTTTAAGGAAGGTTTTTCGAAGAACTCCAGATATATACCCAATACGTTATGACATGGCGTTATTGTAATATTTTCTAATGACAAGACATTTTGATAATTCCCAATATAATAGAAAAAATCATAGAACCAAGAGTCTATAGTACATTGTAATTAATTTAAGAACAAGATGTATACCTACCAAGTAGGCTTAGAATCCACGTCTAATTAACGGTCCAATATTTTATTAATTTCAGCCTTCAATTCAAATAACTGAGCTGCCTCGTTAGGGCAGAACCTTTACGTAAATCCGAATTTTAAAACGCAAGGTCGACATGCTCATTATAAGGTATTAAGATTAATTCTGTTTTAATTAGACAGAAATATTCAGGAATTTAACTATGTACATAGTTAAACTCCCCAATTTTTCTTTCTAATCAAAATATAATTAACTTTACTATACACTATGTACATAGATGTAATCTTCATTTTTTGTCACGTAAAAACGTAACATCACGCCTGCAACATCGCGCTTGCAAACGCTCGACCAACGAGGCAGTCAAATTGAATAATTAAACTAATATGATCGCCAGTTGAAAACCACGGTACATACTGAAACAAAACTTAGTATAATCAAAGCATGTTTTGTAAAGTGCTGCAGTTAAAGTGAACAGAACATATTGGAATGCCTCTCTACCACATCAAAAGCTCTTCAAATAGTTTGTGCTAAGAATGACTAAGTTTGCGCCGAGCGGCTTAAAGTCCGCGTATCGTTATAGAAGTTAGTTATAAAAGTTTGCTACGAAAGTTATTTTATTACTTCTGAAACTTAGTAAACATATATTATGATATAGGTAGTTCTTTTTTACCTAATATATTGTCGTCGTATTCTTTTCCAGTCGGCCCTGCGTCATCACGCAGGGCCGACTGGGAAAGGGACTGACCATCGGTCAGAGTGAATGGTAGGCGGTAATATCATTCCACTAATAATACCACAAGTAAATACGCACATACATACATACCTACATACATACCTACATACATACCTACCTATATACCTACTTACGAGTACGTACATATTATGATCCAATGTAAACAAAACCAGTTTGTTCGATTTGTATATCATTTACTATACTTACGTTGTACTAAAATACATAATTTAACTACTGTTATTAAATATATTCTACGATATAGAATTAATTCTTAGCGAGTACCGAATATCTTATCCGGGCCTTCATCAGTTTCCAGCGTAACGCACAATTAAATCAGGAGCAAAACACTTCAAAGCCGCGAAGGGTCTTTGTTGGATCTTTTTATTAGCTCCCAACTGATTGCCTTGGAGAATTTAATCGCATTACCGCCTCACATCAACCAGCACTTTTATTAGGCACTTTTAAGTAGAACATAAACATTAAAACTTGTAACACCTTGCTTCGGTTCGAACTCGGTGGTTGAAATTCGAAAATAAAATTACATCGTCATCATCATCATCATAGTAGTCCTTGTCCTTGTATCGTCATCGTCCACAGCCTATCTCAGTCCACTGCTGGACATAGGCCTCCAACAATGAGCGCCATCGCGCCCTTTCCTCGGCTTGTGGCATCCAGAGCGACAAGCCGAGGACGTTTGCCGAACCGCGGTCTCCACTCCAGAACTCGCCTACTCCACCGGATGTCGGTTCTTCGGCAGATATGCCCAGCCCAATGCCACTTCGGCGAGCTAATCCTTTGAGCTATCTACATATACTCCTACTATGTACATATGTGGATTTAAAAACAAATTACTTGTCGCATTAAAAAAAAATTCATAATTCCCTTTCCGGTTGTAGTTTACGAGACTTACTTCACGAATACCTAACATTCCTAAGTTAGCTGGCCTCTATTGCATAAACAATACACGTTGAGAACTATTCAGCGGCTTACTTCACCGCGTGGCGCGAACTTAGCCACTCAGCCATTCTTAATGCTCTCTCGCTCCCGACCAGAAGTTATTTCATTATATTCCACTGTACGCACGCTTATTGCATATTGTTTTCATTTTCTTATTTCCAAAATCGTTGTCCTCGTTATGCTGTTTAGCGAAATTAATACAAAAATTATAGGGTTGTAGTGATATCACTTTTACAGTACTATACCATGTAATTTATTGCACTGATACAAAAAAAAATGGAAATAAAATTATTAGTATGCATTTTTACATAAAAACTTGGTGCATATACTTATTCCAGTGGAATCAAATTATAAAGTTTAAATAAACCAGATGGCAAAATGGAAAATATTTGCATTTTTGTATAAATGTACAATTTAATTTGAAAATTAATTTAATTTTTTTTCTGTAGATTCATAGCTGCACAATTTAATTGTGTTTGTGAGGGTGAAATAAGATATTTTACACATGTTCTATCCTTCTGAATTTCTGTGTCCGTATGACGTGTCTAAAATGTCTGAAACTGTATAAGACTGGCTGGCTTTCGTGTTATAGTCAAAGCGTTACATCAAATACTTTTATATATATGAAAAGATTAGGAACTTAGCAATTAGTAGTCAGAAGTGGGTACCTACTGCCATCCTTAGACACTTGTCAACGACTTCAAATTTAACTATAAGAATATGATTATTCAGTTCAGTTATTATAAACTATTATAACAATTATTGGTTAATAGGACTTCAGAAAAAGGATGACATACATATATAAAGAAAGTCACTTAATATCTATGCAAATGACACTATGCCTACATTGAATTAAAATAGACATCGCTAGAGGCCGGATTACCCACTGATTCATGAACCCAGGTCTGCAAAACTTAATAAGAAATCCGAACTAATTAGATTTGCGAGGATTAAACATATATTTTATGAAATTATTTACCTTTTATAACGAGGGCTTTAATTAAAATATTCCTACTCTAACAGCTTTATAGAGAGAGGGCTTTACAAATTAACTGATAGATAACATAGAGATAGGCAGTTTCGTTTCGTATTGTTTGTATAGATTTAAAATTATTAAACAAATATAAAACATTATAAAGTAGCATGCCCTAAAGCCATCCAGACATCCAGATTTTTGTAAAATTCGTATCCTGTTAGGTGAGTTGTGGTGAAAACACTACGAGCTCTGCTAATGTTCTGCATCACATTACATCTTGCATTACATTACATCATGCAGTACTGATGTAATGTAATACACGATGTAACCGTGTATTACATTACATCAAAATTATCAACGATTGCAATGATTTATAAACGAATTTATGTAAATTGTCATTAAATGAATTTACACAATATTGACGTACATAATTATATTGAATTTAATCTTTTATGTCCCACAGCGGGACAAGGATCTTTACTGTAATTGTCTGATATCTTAAATAAAGACTGCTTTAATCGAAGGTTGTATAACATTAGTAGAACAGAACCACGAACCGATTAATATAATAAATACCTTTTTGTAATTCTCATTTTCTATAACAATCAGTAAACATTTACAGATCTCGAGATCTGAAAAGCTCGTTATTCATTCGACCTTTCTGCCGTTGTTCAAATATAAAATTCAAGATGGCTATCTGAACAGTTTTTTCTGAAAGTTAACGAGATACAATAATTGAATTTAAAATTTGCTTTATCTGCAGCGGGCCCGTGAGAACGGTCGTTCGTAAAATTATCTTATTAAATGGTAAAATTTGCGGAAATAATTATTGTGCATTACGCTTTATTAAAACGTTTTCACGCACGTTTAGATATGTATATTCATTATAACTTCACGACCATTTAAATAAGCATAGTGTGATGAGCAGCGTTATTGTACGATTTTTTTTTGTATGATATTTCTTTCTATTTTTATTCTCTGTGTACAACATAGATCAATAAATAGAAATAAATGGCTCATCGATTCATATCTGTACACCCTAGACTAGACTACTGAAGATAGAAACGGGGCAATTTAAACACTATATTTCTCTTATGATATACGCAACCACTAAGATAGTGTTCTTATAAATTTAACTCATATCGAAGTAAGACTGTGGTTGTAAGCTACGCACAATTATGAATTTTGAAATTGAAACAGTAAAGGTTAAGGATAATAAATTACAGCACCTTTTTTGAAATTTAAATCATAAAAGGGCAAAATTAGGGGATAAAATTTTGTATGAAAATTCATCCCTTTTCAAACACGAGAAGGTATAGGGAATTTTTATGTCATACACAACAATTAATGTTGTCGTGCGTCCTCCCGTTGGGCGATAAATTGGAAGAAAAAAATACGAAACAAAGACACAGTTAATTAAAAACAGACAATGAATGCGTACAGAAATATAAGAACGAACACAATAATCTACAAAACAAATAATCGTATTACTTGTTTCTGTGTCAGGTGAACAGTAAAACTGATTTGTGTTGGAACAAACTTTCCAAAGAAATTTTCATCAACCGCTCCTAGTACTTAACGATCACAGTTAAACAAAGAAAAAGTCTAAGTTATAAAAGTTTAGCTTAAATAAGGAAAATGTCTACGAAAAACTTTGAATTTCGTTTTTTTATATATACAAGCATATTAAATTACTTATCATCAGTATAACAATTAATATTCTTTACTCTGATATACATATAACATGTTACAATGTTTTGTATCAGTTTAACAACGTTCCTACTTAGCGATGTAAAGAACAAAAATATATAACCGATAGTTAAATTAAAATTCCACTTCACTTTGCTTTGCAATGCTTTGATCTCGTCTACACCTTGTGTTGAAGAATAAAAGAAACCTTAAATAATTTTTTATATGCATAAATAATGAACCACTTTAATAGAAAATAATAATTGAGATATTTATTGACGAAAAGAACAAAAGAACAAATATCGGTAACAAGTCGTTCAATTAAAATCAACTGTTCATTGCATTCCAATGCTTCCATCTCGATCCATTTGTTTGCTTATACTATATAATAAAAATCTCGAATTAGTTTTTTCCATATCCAAAAATGAAGTGGTAATTTAAAATAAGAATAACAATTTTATTTTAATTTTAGTGTCGAAAAGAACAAAAATAAATAACGAATCATTGAATTTAAATTCAACTTCTGATTGAATCTGCACCGCTTTTATCTCGTCCCGTCTTGTGTTTATGAATGTATTACCATTTTTACGAGTGCAGAAAGCTTCAGACTCAGTATAAATTTATTACTGTTAAAAATATCTAGGTGCTGTTTTATTACGATAATATTTCATCTTGTGTTATTTATTATACCGTTGTCCAATTTAAAACAACGTATTAAAATTAAGAAGTGACATTTGAAAGCATTTAATTCGTTCGTTGCTATCGGTATTTTGTCCGAATTAGTGTGGAAAAGGGATATTTCCGCCGGACCCGTACTGAAGTCGAAGAAAGAAGTCGTATTCTTTGGTCCTTAACTGGCATGATCAGGATAAGATTTATGGGCATGACCCCCCCAGGGGAGGCGTACATCTAACAATCTGATGATGATATCTACATAAACATATATGACGTATCTAATTTTAATTTGGTACCATTACAAAGTTTTAATTTTAATCATGAATTGTATTAACTAACAAACTAGATTCGACTGTATTTGTCATCGCTCAATAATACTACTAAATAGGTATATAGATCGCAATTTTATAATCATGATGTATTTATGTGCTTTATTGTGTTTATTATTTACTATACGAACTTACTGGCTTATTGTAGTTTAAATTTAATTTAATTTAATGACACATTTCACTGATACAACGTTTTATATATTGTATTTTAATATGTTATTGACTACTATTTTAATATCCACTTCTCTAAAAAGATTCATGTAATCATGGAATTTAAAATTACGTTAAGATTGAATTCACGCCCCATCCACGCCCCGTCTTGCGTTGCTGAATGTATTACCATTTTTATGAGCGCTCCGACGTTCTTCTACGTTGGCAAATTTCTCCGTTTTTTCTTTGTCATTATTTTGCAAAATACGTTAATTAACTCAACACCTGCCCTAATTTGCAACTAAAACCATCCGTTGCGCATTAATTAAAAATTATTTGATTATGGTTTTGTGCAGCTTTGTCTAACCTAACCTAATCTAACCTAACCTAACCTAAAGGTAACCTTACCTAACCCAATCGTAAAAGAAAATGTGCAATTTAAGTTTATCTTAAAATTTCATCATGATTAATTCATGTTTCATTAATGACAATGTCGAGTTAATGATGATAGTGATGATGAACTTTTTATGAATTAAACATCAAGGACTTAATATAAATTTAAAAGGAAAATTCTAGGGTGGAACACAGTACATAATAAGAATGACAATATAAAATTACGACCCTTATAGAAAATAAGTTATACTCAGATGGTATTCGTATCGGGACTTTAGTGAATTTATTATATTCTTCTGTTCAATTTACGGAACAGAACAACAATGAAACTATAGCCGTTCAAACGAACAAATATATTACCGTGCCTAATATTTTATTTGGGACAGCTGTTATAAATCATACTGATCGCTTTCAATTACAGAAAATAATAATATTTTATAATATTTGTAAGCATAGGTGTATTGCGTACGATATTTTGTGAAGTAAATTTAAAGTTTTCCACGAACTGCACAAAACGACCGACGCCCTCGTAGCGTTTTCGTTTCGTACATTTCCAAAGCGCCGCGCGAGCGACCTCCCCACTTTACATCTGGATAGGTTTTCCATTTGATTTCAGTGAAAACAGGTAGCATGCGGTGCAAACTATGAAACGGGACCTTTTATCACACATGAACGAACACAGACGTGCTATAAAATGATCAACGGTCTTTTAAAGGTGTGTTTTAAAGAAACACATAGAGGAAATACTTTGTAGTAAATCACTATACCTACTTATTATTTCATTTCAGTTTTGTCGAAAACATAAATAAATTCTAAAATAAAGACACAAACTAGAAAACTTGATTTCAATTATTTTTTATCAACTATTCCCTAACAAATCAGAGTCACTTATAATATGCGTTTCACCAAATCGGCCATACGAGTACGAGTACCCACCGCTTGAAGTCCATTTTACACTTAATTTCAACTGAAGTTTGCGAAGAGTGAATAAAAAGAATAATTTCATTTGTCCGTTCGCAAGCAATAGTTCTATACTCCTAAACAAGTTTTATGTACGACTTCAGATGTAAAGAGAAATAGTAGCAGACGCAACATAAGAAACGTAACGATACAAACGAACGTGACAACAGCGCCTCCCCAAAGATGGGCACAGAAATGAAGTAAAATTCCGCATTTCATCAGTTACGTTATACGTAGAATCGAATAGGTGACGATCCAATTACCTTACACCCAGCACAAATCGAGACTTAGAGTCACTACTAGGAATTTCCAGTTAGAAAAACCCAATAGTACCCGCCCTGGGGATCAAATCCATTTAGTCGCGCTTGCAACCATTCGAACCACGAGACGGTGAACAGATGTAATTTAAAACAGTAATACATTTATAAATGTGCAAACTTTGACGTAAAAATGTACCACATTCAAGCATTAGTGTATAACCGCGGTTTCAATTAAACTACATTATACATTATTTAGTAAAATCTGATCCTTTATAAGCGTAGTAGAATTTCAAAAACATAGATCGCACTGGTAATTAAATGGCCAATTAGTGAATGAATTTGATCCCACAAATAAACAAGATCCATAAATGAACTGAACGATTTTATTTACTCCACAAGCGACGCGAGAACCGTTGCCTCGTTTTATAACCGAATGAATTTTCCGTTCGATTTCAGTGAAAATATGTGCACATATAGCGGACGCGATCAGAGCCATGTAAACCAAAGCCTTTTGAAGCACAACATCAAACGTTTTCACAGTTATTTTTAAGTAAAATGATGGTTGATTTAAATAAAATTACGAATACACAAAACGCTTGTAAGTAATAAGTATTTATATTTTCGTGCTTTTAAATATAAAACATTTATGAAATATCCGTTCGTACATATTTCTTTTATTAGGCAGCCGAAACGAAAAACAGCTCCGAGCACTATTATTATTGAGCCATCGATAAAAGATTTATTCATGAGACCGTAGTAAGAGAATGTAAACAAAGAATTGCTACAATACGAATTCTGATATGTAATATCAATTCTAGAACTTTTCTAATACAGATCGTGTAAATAAAATGTAGTCGTAAAGGTGTGTGGCCAATTGTAAAGAAATACCAACTGCGGGTGCAAACAAAGGCAGTTGGGGGCACTAAGCCGAAATTCGTTACAAACTTCGTTAAGAAGTTAGCGCCCACTTTACTTGAAAAGTTTCCGTCGGAATCAACAAAAAACCACTAAAATGTACGTGACTCGGTCACTTGTTACACTGTAAAACGGCAGATGTCGAGCTATAAAATACGAAGCAGTTTACAGAGATATTTATGAGCTCCTTGGTAATTTTTTATCAATGAACACTTAAAATGGATTTAGGACGAGAAATTAAGTTCATATGGGTGTGATTCAGCTTAGTAGATAATCGAAAGTGGTAGTACGATTAAATCGTATACGCCAGTTACATTTTGACAGGATGATAAATATTTGTCATCTTGTTATAGATGATAACTTGTTATTCATTTTTTTTATTTTATTAACATACGACATGTATATATAACATATTTAAATATTCGTATCAATTTCCCTAAAATGACTATTTACTCGCTGCTTGAGGCTTGTGTTCGATCCGGCCAGTTCTTTAGTCCATGCTAAGAAAAGTTACGTTGGGTTGAATACCACCGACCCGTTTAGTATGTATCTTCGGTTCAATGCTTCACTTGCTCCAGTTAGAAGTTAAGAAATTACTGATGTACTTCTAAATGTATGGATCTAGTTACAGAGTGGACAAATTGAATTCACCAATTAAACCACACTGGTGCAGTGGTAACCTGGTTTGAAATTCTATTTCTCATTTTTGAGCACAAGTTCAAATCTTGGTGCGCACCTCTTTACAAAAACATACGATTTAAGATGAAATATTTGGTACTTACTATAACGTTGAGCGAAAACAACGTGAGAAAACCCGCATATGATAGATTTTTCGGAAAAAAACGTATTTAAGGCGTATAAAGTGTGCCAACCCGCACTTGACCCTTGTGACAGACTACAGGCTTAACTCTCCCTATGGCATTATGTCATATAGTTTGCTATCGTATTACAAAGACTAATTGGACAAGATTGGACAAGAAAGCAACAAGTTAGTGACTAAGTGAGTGCAAGATAACCTCTGGTTTTCTATATAAACTCTAAAATTCTAAAGTAAAGATTATAACAGTTAATTTTGATTCTACTTACATTAATGTGTATACATGTAACATATTATGTCTATTCTTAACTCACTTGCCTCGGGCTGAGTTAAAAAGTGTCAACTTTACAATTTTTTTTGTGTTGCCACCACACCGTACAAATCAGTCTTTAGTCCTGAATTTAGTTAAAAAACATTTAGTTCGAAACATTACATATTGTTTCAACAATGTTTTAGCGATTAAAACACCACATTTACACGCTCAAAAAAAACAACCACATCTTCAGTATGTGTTTACCCAACCGTCTTCAATAATCAATTCTATCCATTGATGAAAAGTGTATAAAAAAATTGACAATTTTCTTCAATAGATTTGTGGGTCAATAAAAAGCAAATATATTTAAATATAAGTTAAACCGTATTCATCGTTACTGATCGTCAAATCTTTGCATAAGGTAAATCAATCATGTATTAATACTTCCACATTCTGTTCATAATATTTATGTAGTATAACGGATCACTTTAAATTTTTTTAAATTATTTATTCACCTATGACATCCATAATACATATTAATATTCGTGTACATTTCGGTAGGATACCAATTCGCTAGCTACTTCACACTTGTTTTCTACGCGATTCTGCGTAAAAAGTATACTGTTGTTTTCTATACGTTTCTATGTAAAAAGTGCATTTTTATACCGGTGTAATCTAGCCGAGCAAAAATATACTTACTGTAACGTTCTAGAACAAAAATAAAGTACTCTCGACACAAGTGCAATTGACCCGCAAAACCGCTCGCCGTACCATTTTCTGAATAAAATTTTGAGTTTCTTTGAAATTTTCATAAAAGCCGGAGCTTATTTCATCGTCTTTATATACAGTAGCGAGTGCGTACAAATGCAACTTTACGGTATAATGCACTCTCCAGCGCGGAGGTTCTTTTTTTAACTCTCAGTACGTAGAATATTATACGACGTTAAACTTACTTACTTTATGAAACACTACATACTTGCCAGAAGACTAAGATACGCGTAAAAACTGTTATGACAATTTTAATATTATCTTATTTATCTAATTAATCACCACCTAGTCCATGGGACTTAAACGTAACTGGTGAAACGTGGTAATATAGTACTCGTACCTAATCCTCTGCCTACCTCTTCAGGGATTACAGGCGTAATGTAAGTTACCTAATTAATGACTCGTGTAAATGTCAATAGATGTTTATGCACATGATTATATCGGCTTAACGAACGTATGTTTTTCGGGATGGCCCGACTATTTTCGGACCTACACGTGGTCCTTTATCATGAGCTCCCGCCAATTATAGGAAAGTCGCGCCGAAAACATAACATACGCGAGATAAACCAGCAAATATATACATAATCATACTTAACTAATAAAATCAGCAGTGTATGTATTTAAAAGTAAAACCCGATGCTTACGAAGGATGAAATTGCATTTAAAGCTGTGATGATTGAAAGTTATTGACCTGCCACTGGTTGAAACCGAATTTGTCTAGTAAATTTTAGCCACCAATTTTTAATCAACTCGATGGAAATTTGACACAATTAATTGCTGAAATATTTTATTCAAGCTTATCAAATCGTAGTCCATTTATTTTCACACTTAAACAATTTATTGAAGAAATGATAAGGGTTACGATTACAAAACTGTAAACAAAATGAATGTTATGAACGCCTACGACGTTCTTATAAATATATTACTGATCAGAACCAAGATTATAAACCTTGTATGGTGTACTAAGTTGGTGTTTAAATTATGAATCAAATATTTCAAATATAGTATTCAATTATTTCATATGATTGCATTTTTTTATTCATTAATTATCAGCCTATTTCCGTCCACTGCTAGACATAGGGTTCTCCAATATAATATTTGATTATATAGTATTAATAAAATACTTAGCGGAAACTTTCATAACAAAACGTCAAAGGTACTCTCTCAATTCTTTGAAATTGTCTACGCTTTCATATACTAAAACAATAGACAATACTAAAACGTATATTAATCACAGAAACAATTATAAAGGAGTTTACCCACGATTAGTTACTTCTTACATAAATATTTAGCCCAGCAGTACTTTTAGTATATAATTGGGCCTTAAGTCATATTCTTGTGAAGCATATTTCACAGCTGTGCTGGATATTTGGAGGATAGTTGAATAAAATCCGGGCGCACTGAGATACCTCTCACCATTAAAACGATACGGACCTGTTGTGCATGCATAATTGATTTACAAAAACACAGGTGAGTACAATGATTTTAATTAAAGAGTTATTCCTGGCTGCATATTTTTCCAAATTAAATGAAATACATTTTAAAAAAAGAAATATTTATGAACAAGTTAAATTGTAAGAGACAGTAACAAAGTCCGTATTTTATCCTATACTACATAAATGGAATATTTAAGAATTCCTTTTTGGATTAATACTGGCTGGGAATAACAACGGCTACTGTATCAGAATCTCTAAATATTACTAGAGCACCGTCATCCCGGTGATGTTTGATTAATTAAAATTAATATCGTTTTAACAAAACTTAATTAATTTCCAAATTTCTACCGGCTCGGGATGAATTTAATATTTTGACAGTTGGCTAACAAGTGAACGTGACAGACACTGGAAAGACCTGAAGTTTAAAGCCTACCGAGACATTTAACGTTTAATTATATTAGAGTTAGGTTCAACATGCAACACTTGGCTTAGACACACAATATGTATGAAGTTACAAGAAACAATACGTTTAAGGTATCAAAATAATAAAATATGCTTAGTTTTATATATCTAATACTTTCACCATGGGACGTAAAGGTAACTGGCAAAACGTGGGAATGTCTTCTCTGCATACCCCTTCGGGGATTACACGCTTGATATTACATTTTTGTATATCCAATAATATAGAAATACTTTTAAGCATAAGAATTAAATTGAGGTAGAACTATTGGAGTTTTATGAGAAGCGCTTTTATTAAAATCTAGAGCAGTTGTAAGTGAACTTACTCAGTTATTCGTAGTTCGCGGGAATGTAGGTAACTTTAAGATTTTTCTGTATTTTACATAATCGCACCTAGATGGTCTTCTATTACTGCGGAATCTCCGACCGTTCTGAATGGTTATTTTATGAATCTGATTTTTTAATAACGCAATTATGGAGATAGTTTCCGTTCATTAAGTTTTTTTTAAATACTCGTAATAAAACTTCACAGATCTACTCACACTACTACACACACTAATAAAACTTCACAGATCGTAAACGATAGGATATGTTGTTCGAAGCATAGCACGGCAGGTTTGTAAGGATAGGGATATTTGGCACTCCGTACTCTCTGCCTACCCCGTAAGGGACCTGGCGTGAAGATATGTATGTGTATATGTATGTTGTTCGAAGCCAGAGCTGTTTATGAGGAAATCTCTGATAGTGGCAACCTTTAAGTAACATTTTCTTGCGTCCGGAGATAAGTAAAATTTTTTAGGAGTCTTCTGAAATATCTCGAACACTTCCTCTACGGGGGTTGCACATAAATCTGAATTTCCACCACCTGCGCTATATCAGCGTGACAATTGAAAACGTCATGGTGCTACAGATCTCATTGAGTTATCGGGAGGAGAACGGAAATCAAATTTAAATTCAAAACCTTATTACACTGAACTGAAGTACGAGTAAAATAGTAAATGAAAAATAATGTTCTATTAAAACACATTATTGCTTTCATCCATTTTAGTGTGCTAAATATACTAATCTGCAAAAATTTGTTATCGTTGTTTTAATAAATTGTTAATGCCTACATTCGATAGAATATGACTGTCTTCTATATTTGATAGCGTAAGTAAATACGAGTATAATACATACAATATGCATACGATATAATATATACGATATAATACATACGGTATAATACATACGATACGATACGATCGGTATAATATATACGAGAATACAAGTTTAATATCATCTTCCATAGTCTTATGGGCATGAAGACAGTTATGGTTAATTTTTTTACGCTGTTCTCAAACAAGACTGTACACAATTTAAGAGTCATTAATACACAAAAAACAAAAGGCTCGTCGGCCACAAGCATGTAATTTAGCACAAAAGTCCCATAAAAGTCCTGAGTGACCACTAAGAAAAGAATATTAGAAATTTTACCCCTAAAGAGGTAAACTAAGGTGTTTAGTTTTACATTCTTGGTTACCAAGAAACATATCATTAATTTGAATGTATTTTAATATTTACTCGTACGCGGACGAAACCGCGGGCAACGGCAAGTAATTTAATATCGCATTATCATGTCAAACTGATGAAGACAAATCTCTTCCGGTAACAGCAAAATTAATCTTAGTAAGTAAATAATTACTTGAACAATGGTCTAAAACTGTCAAACACCTACAAGTTCTAGCGGGCTCAGTATTGAATAAAATATTTATATAATAATCAAAAATTTAAAAATAGGGTCGACGCCATTATTATGAAGGCTTAATTGGCGAGCGTTCTCATTAAATTTTCTTGATACCTTCTTAATAAAATCGCGGACCTCTTTAAACTTATAACGAGGCACAGTATCTACTCCTTAAGACTTTGGAAACTTGTCACAATACAGACCCGTATAATGACTGTTTTTAACTACTTTCTACTAAAATTGGACTCCACAGAATACAACGTTTCAATTTTACTGATTTCTTACGTTTTTGTTGCTTGTACTTTGAACGTCAATACTCACCTACTTTTCTTATGATTTCCCTACAATTAGCGTAAAGTTTATTGTTCGTTAATACTTTAATAGCAATTGTTCGAGTCTTCTACTAATCCACTGTTGTCAAAAAGGTTATCTCTCAGACGCTGGGTGAATCCTTAGCTAGCCGCCATGGTCAAGTGCGGGTTGGCAGAGTGCACACACACTTACAGAATTATATAGTAATAAGACGAAGATAAGGACTACGAATCGCTTATGAAGGCTTCCTCAGAATATTTTCTTCATCGTTATATTTATCTTAGAGATGTCTTAGCGATATTCGTTACGAGCGACGGCTCGTGATTTTTCAAAATTAGAGATGAGTACCACGGCTCCATCTCTGACTCTATGAATCTGCAAATTCAGACACCAATGTTTAAGACATTAAATTATCACTACCATATGCGAAATTATGTATTGTGATAGTAATGTGAAAACGAAAGTGAATGTCTATTGGTTTTATTCTTATAATAGGTATATATTTCCATTATAGAGCGTAAAACTACTATCATGAAAATGCACTTACCGTGGAAACTTTGACAATCTTTTTATATTAAAAATTGTTTTATCATTTACACACATATTGCCATGAAGACCATCCTATGTTAACAAGAATATACAATAAATAAATATGACAGTGTTAGACAAAAACAGTCTATTTTCAACATGTATAGTTTGACATTTCAGTAGAAGGATAGATACGAGTAATATGCCGCCAATTTCTCTGCTATTGACTTATCCTTTTCCAAAATACTCTGTGTAAATACCCTAATGATCCAAGGCATACAAATTAATCACCCTCGATAGCCCTGTATTACGTGCATATGTATATACAGCACGTAACAAATAAGAACAACATTGGAACATAGCCGTATTCGATCGCTCTACAAGTTGCGAGGTCGAGACTCTACCCACTGCAACCACAAGTAGAAGTTTTACTTCAGTTCGACATATTTAATAGAAATCGCGCTTCAAGCGAGCTTTCGTAGCGAAGTGCACGACTTTGTTTGTTACGGGTTCAAAGCTGAATCAGTGTTAGTCCACTAACTCGGCTTTTAACTCATTATCTATATTACTGGACGGTTTTGAATAAAATAACTTTACTCTGTCTTCCCTTTAAGGGACCTGGTGTGATGATATATGTAATTTTTTCACGTACGTATACATAATATATCCTCAAATTGAAGCTTAATTCTCTGTTGGGATTGGTCATAATTTAGCTCGATTGATGTATAATATCTAATCTAAATTATTCCGTTCTTAATATGACATAAAGCAGATATCGGATTGTCTGTATAGGTATACATCATCTTTAAGACTTTCGATGTTTTTGCAGTATATAAAGTATTGAATGAATCTTTCCTCAAGATCCAAGCAATCTTCGTTTTAATGCTATTACTTCGGTGCCCTTAGAGTGGAAATTTAACTGATCTACAAATAGAGTTACTTTTAGACTTTTCTATCGGACAAGATTTCAGTTCGAATAACTTAAAAATTATTCACAATACCCAATAAGAAATTAAATTAGATTACGTAGTGAAACTTATGGTTGCAAGGACATAAATTGATAACTCCCTTGGGGAAAATGTAATACTTCACTCTCCCGTGTTACAGATGTAATAGAGAAGCGTGCGGGTCAACTGAAGTTAAATGGTAAATGGAGTTGACATTTGTTACCACTTGTTAGCACCAAAATTGAAATTGATATTTTGACGTAACGTGATATTGGACACATTGGGGAATCCAACAAGAGCACATGAACCAAGGGTGTTTTAGACAAAGGGGTGCCCCCGCCAACAAGCTCTGGAAATTGTGTGTAAGAGGAGGAATTTTAAAATTAAAATATTTTTTATATCGCTTCTAAAAAGACCTGTAAAAGTAACGCTTAAAAGAGCCTTGAAAGGTGTGCGATAAAGTTTTTAAAGGCCCTCGTGAACAAAACTTTTAAGGCATGAATCTCACAGCTCGCCATTAAACTTTTCGAGTCGCGATAACATTATTAATTCTGGTATTACCAAAGTCATCTCTAAAAGTCTTAAATATGTAAAATATTTGTAAACAAGCAGTGTGCAGAGACTTATAGTATGCCATTAATGAGTATACCATTTAATTTTAATAAAACTAATTTAAGTATAATTGTTTGCTTGTCTTAAGTTTATTTGTTATAAATTTTACGACAGCGAAGGTAAAATATATGCAAATTACATACATATGTACCTGCATACATATATTATTATGATAATTATGTATACATATTAATACGCTGTGTTGTAAATTGAATCGAGTAAGGCAAACATTTTTTGTACTGATAATCTGAAGTAATTTACAAATGGAGTTAAATATGTGTAAAACGTGGGGGTGTAGTACACACCTCTGCCTACCCCTTCGGGGGGTGTCAGGCATGATTTTGCGAGTTAAATATGTATTACCCACATGATAATATTTTCTTGCCCAACTCTTTACTCGCTTATAGTTTTTGATAGATTCGTACATTATTTGGAAAATTGAAACGCCCCGGATCGAAATGGTCCAGTGAATAACCAATAAAGTCTTTGTAACTTTTTATACAATTCCCAGAAGCAAGAGTACAAAAACGATTGACCTTCGATTAATTGGTTATTTTTTTATTCAAATTTAAATTAAGAATAAAAAAATTCATCGAGCATATTGAACCCTTACGACATCGTGCCAGAAGCACAGAGTTTCCTTTGTCGTTGTTGTAATTGGCACTTTTCTATTATATTGTCAACGATCTACAATAGAGCACCGCGAAACCGTTCATGTCTAGTTGTAAAATTATCTGTATTTGCCTAGAGTACCGGGTAACTTATTAAAGTCAAACCAATAAAGGACCTAAGCCGCATATGCCCTTTTCTATTTAACAATACATACAGATATGTCAACTAAAATATACTCGTACAATGTCGCAAAATCACACACAGACTAAAAATTATGTTGAAAAAGAAAACAATTTATCGAATAATTTAAAGATTACAGAAGAAACAACGCATGATTCACTTAAGATACGTTTGTAATTGACTTAAATAATCAAAGTCAAATATAATACAATTTGGCAAGCTCGGTTGAATACAAAGCCGCAAGATCATCTCAGTGTCCTCATTGGTATTCTATACCAGTCCAATGTACTCGTACAAGACACCTGACAATTACCAGACGATATTTCATTCTTGATACTATAGATACATATGTAATTAATACATACATATTACAGCTCATTATGGATAATTTTAAAGTGTAGGGGCGTTACCTAATGACGTTTACCTTTGAGCGCATATCGAGTGAAGTTCCGTCCAAAAACGTGGATTTATAATGTACAACAATATACTATACTCCTCTGCCTACCTCTCACGGTGATTATAGGCGTGATGTTACGTTACAGTTTTGTGAATACCGCACTAAGTTGTATATTTTACTTTAGTCTATTTATTTTTATTTACAGATAATTTTGTTATAAATGTAGCCGGTGAGAAACGTATTTTTTTCCATATTTTATAATCGGTAAGTCAGAATATATAAAAATTTTATTAATAACGACGTACACGATTACTGCATTAGGGGTTGCGGAACAAAAATTACAATTGTGGGCGGCGTCGTGGTTGAGGGGGAAAGGCTAGTAATTGATATTTATGGACGTTTTGGTAAATTTTGCCTAACTAACATTTCTTAGGTGTATATTTTGGAACAGATAAAATTGTTTTTGGAAAAATCTCTTACTTGCAAATGTCTAGAGCGAAAGCTACAAAATTATCTGTAAAAGCTTTCTTTCAAAATCAATAGCCAAAAACAGCTGAGGTGACATTTTAAATCGGTTCAGCAGCTTGCTGCTGTCTCTTTCATGCTGTCAAAGCATTTGATCTGAACCAGGGGCGCTCTAAGAAAAAAGAAAGAACTCTAAGAAAAAAAAGAAAAAATGTCTTACGGACCATATAGACAGAAAACCATCGTTTTATTTATCGTTATATAACATTATAACGATGGTCGCAGATACCCGTAATCTCTGATTCGGTAAAGTAGTGTGACAGAACTAGCGATAAATTTGCTTAATATTATGACAGAAATAGCTCTGATACCGCTTGCACGCGAATCGAACAAAAGCCTTTAACGAATAGTTTCCATGACGTCATAAAATATTCTGCAGTACGTGGATAAATTGGCACGTTGATACAGCGCCTAACGATGCATTCATCGGATCCTCATTCCGCTAGTTAGAATGTGATATTTTTTTTCAACTGCAACACTCTTTCATAAGTAGATGTTTGATACTTGAATAGAACTACTGCAATATAATTTTTTATTTTTGCCGTTTTTATTTTTTATTTCAATAAAACCGCACGAAATTGACAATAGAATAATGTTACAAAAAATATATTTATATGACTATATGTTTGTGTTACAAACAGGTATGGACCGTTTAGGGTAAATAACACGGGAATTGTTTAACTTACGTAAGAATTAACTAAGTAAGGAATTAACTTGGTAACTAACTATGTACATAAGTAATATTATTTTCGTTCGATCGTTACGTTTATTACTGAAGCCAGGTTAGCCCAGGTTTCAGATACCCTTGTTATAAATAGTTAGTAGATAATATCGCATGACGGACGGAAGGGGACAAAGCTTGATTAATGGCCACCCTTTGAGGACTATCGAGATAGATATCCTCACCTACACAGGTTATATTCACCTTAATACATTTAACAATAAGGGCTATAATTACATAAAACTTAAACGCTCTATGTAAAGTCGCAATTTGTGTTTTGCTTTGTGATATTGTTGTAAAGTGTTGTAAATTTTTGATGTCAGATAGAGTTAGTAGTAGAGTTAAGTTTATAATTAGGGACTCTTCCCAAGTGTGTGCGTTAAAATCATGTAATAATATAAGAACGAGGACAGTTTTTATGGAAAATATAAATATTCTTATATAGGGTATAGGAATATTTCTATAGAGGAAATACCAATAGCTATACGATTATTGGAGGGTATAAGTATTCCTATCCTATTAGTAAATTGTATAAAACGAATTGATATGGGAACGACAGGGAATACGTCTAATGAGTGACAGTGTGTGACAGTGATAAATAACAGTAAGCACACTTCGAAAGGCACACTTCGATCAATAATGTATGTTAAAATAGTCGAACGGAGTATTGTTCTAGACTTAACTACCGCTTTTGCATCTTTTTTTCAGATTAGTAACACAAAAATTTCATTCTGAAACTGTAACTATATGTAGATTTTTATACTGCCGTTTAAAAAGCGCCCCGATTATCCACCATTAACAATGTAAGTCCGGATAATAAATCTCGGGACCCTCGATGTAAATGATATCAAGGAGTCGGAGGGTCGCGCCACCATAAACTGGGATCCATTGAAGATCAGGTGACGACCGCCGGGTGCTGCGTCATAGCGCCCTGTTCGAGTGGACTGGGAGCATACGGGGGGAAATATAACCGCGGAGATGTAATATAAAATAATAAAAAAAAGTAACATCACGCCTATAATCCCCCAAGGGGTAGGCAGAGGAGTGCAGTACACTCCCACGTTTCACCAGTTACGTTTAAGTCCCATGGAATAGGTGGTGAGCCTATTGCCA
>DWME01002189.1:0-21690 GCA_018244795.1 Parelbella ahira ahira | reverse complement strand
AGACCCACTTTCATATTGTGGTTACGTTTACCCCAAACCGTTATTAAATTTTTCCATTGTTATCGGTCCTTGATACGTGTGCAAAGTTCCAAATTAATCTGACTTTTGGAAATCGGTGAAAATTGAGCTCAAACATTCCGTTACATACATACACACATACAACCCAAGCTAATATAAAGCGTGTAAACAGACTAAATTATACATATACATATTATTAAAGAATATTATGAGTATATGATATGATATGTGGGATTTCTACTGACACTGTCATTGTGACGGTGAAAAAACATATCGTGAAGAAATCTGCGTACCTAAAAATTCTCCACAATATTCGTTAAACCGCGTGAAGTCTGATCTTCCGCGCTCGAGGCGCAGGCAGACTATCCGCTTAAAATGTCTCATTCGTACAGGAAACCTTTATACAACAGTGAAAAGATGACCAGAAACTGGAGTATAGATGTGATATAACTGGTTTACGTATATGTCATCATCATCACCACCCGTCTACCATCCCATTCTTAGACATGGGTATCCTCTCCAAATAAGGGGGATAAGGGTAGTTTAAATCTACATACCTCAATATAACTACGAATAGAAATAAAACAATTGTTCACATATCAATTTTATTAAAACACCTTTTTGTCATACGAAGCCTTGTATATTCACCTAGTTACATCGAATATCTAAATCGCGGTTGCATGCAATAATGTCTCAAACACGCGTTTAATATACAACGTTCAATTCAGACAATACAACTTCAATAATATAACCATATGACTCTTGAATAAAATGTCTCAACAATTTCAATACAGTTTTAGTAATTTTACAGTAACTTATTTAGAGTATGGACAGTTAAAATGTGAAGTATGGACACCTTATGCGTGATTTTCACACATTCATTTAAAGTTTAAGTGGCATTTCAAAAAATATATAATATCAAGTCAAAAGAACTAGCGCATTCAGAACAGAGTTTATGTCTAATATTGATAACATAAATAAACGATGGTTCTAGAATGTAAATAAAATTTGTATATATTTATCAGTTGTAATGTTTGCTACTACAACACTGATAAACGATTCAGGAGTACATTTATTTTATTCATGAAAATTTTAGGTTTTTTGCTATAATTTTTATTACATTAAAGCGTTTCTTAAATAATAAGAGATGATTTAGTCATTGTTAATTATAATTTCACAAAAAAAAAAATTTAAGGGATCATTTGTAAATATAATCTGTATTATGAATAAAAGAATTGTGTTGGCGTGATATGTGCGATTATATCGTAGAATAAATATATAAATAGATAAATTTCAATTAATATTAAAATTGACTGAACATTTTTAAAATTCCTTACAATTGTTTATTGTCAAAAAATTCAATTTTAAACTGAAATATTTACTCATTTTAAGTGCCGCTGCGTAATGGGATTATAAGTGTTGTTAGCCTGCACCGCGCCAGTAGAGTTTGCAATACTGCCTTATCACATACGAGTACCTACTTATATCTGATACCAAATCAGTTGACTGTTGGCAAAACGAAAAATGGCATTGAATATGATTTATTGGAATTATACCATGACTTTACCATGTTATTTTCTTATTAAGCTAAACAGAATTTAGTTAAACATGGAAAATCCTATTTAAAATTAGCATTGGGCGTAATTTAGCTAACTTATTTAATTTATAAAGCAGTGATAGCCTAGTGGTTAAGAATTCAGTCTCTCATTCCGGGGGTGCTGGCTTCAAATCCATGGCGCGCACCTCGAATATGCAAAAATATGCGAATAGCCGCGAATGCGAATATTTGTTACATCACTGAAGTATAATTATTTGTGTTGAATACAAGGGTAATAAGGTTCCACGGCGTAATGTTTTAACGCAATAGTTTACGTGCTAAAAACTGAACTAACATCGGAGCGACAGGCGCAAGCGACATTACCGTTATTTTGATGCATATCTTCTTTGACATATAAATTTAATGGAAACATTCATTACGTAATTGTGAAACAAATTAAAGTCGTTGTCCGGGGACGTTGGCAACATCGCACACGTTGCCAATGCATTGCCAGCCTGTAGTAAAAATCTCAACAAATGTCGGTGATCCGGTGAAAATGGATCCAAATCGCGAAACACGCTTGAATATAGTTTAAATTCGTTTCAAGTTTAACTTATTGTTCAAATGTGATGAACTATTTACATGTTAATAAATACATAATATATTTTTCCACCGAGCGCACAATATACACGTAAATATAACAATGTACAGTATCTTCCATCCATATCAATGAGATCATTCGCACATAATATGATTGATTATATTATTACAAGTGCCTACAAGACCTAGGCCGGCAGGACACGTCATATTTCTTAAATTGAAATCATGCAATGCGCTCCAGATATTCCTTAAAAATATTTTTTTTTTCAGGTGAATGATAGTGTTTAATATGACCTCTTGAATAGTAGATACATACAAACATATCTTGACTCCAGATCCCATACAGGGTAGGCAGAGAGTACGTGTCGTGCTTCTTCCGAATTTAAATTTAAAATTCTTTGTTATGAATAGTAATACAGTTCAACTTCAGTCCAGTGGCCAGTTCCGAGGGTTGTTTGGGTCTGATGTGGACTGACGAAGACGACGATAACTATATTATAGATGTATTCATTTTCAAATGATTTACTAAATTTTAGGTTTCTGTAGTTCTAAAGGCAACGGCCTCGTGCGAAAGAAACATAAAATTTGAAAGTGACCCTGCTGGCCAAGTGGGCCGCAGTGACGGCTAAGTTCGCCGTTTCGACTCGTCAATCACGGATAGTATACCCATGGTTTTAAATTTTCTTATTTCTGATTCTTGCATTTTCAAAAGCGTATATTGTAATAGGACGTGTGCTGCCGGTTACACGGGTGACTGGAATTGTTGATAGGGGACCGTTAAAAGGCGAATCGTTAAAATGTTTTTTTTCCTCATAGTCTTCGCGAGCTTATTAATAATAATAATAAGTAGAAATGTTCATTTCATTACATCAAAAGTACCCTTTTCAAGTGACTATATAAATTGGTAAAATTCCTCAATTCCCTTTTACACGAAAAACCAAATATAATGTTTACACTTACACAGTTACATCTGCATCGAAATATAATATATCGAGCATTGCACAAGCTCTGTTCTAAAAGCCTACTCGTTCCCGAAGAGAGAAATTAGAGGCAGGAAATATTAAGCATATATTCCAACACTTTGATCACTTAAGACTTTAGTGAACGTACAAAGCTTCGATTTTCAAACAGGACACATTATCATATGACATCTTGCGAGTAAGTGCACTTTCAAAGAGACAGGAGTAAGCCAGTGTCAGCTGTTGGGTAAAAAGCGCCTTCATAGGAGCGTCTCGTTGGTATATTATATTTCGATGTGCTGATTACATAATAGCGTTACATCGAACACTAATTACCTAATAACTAT
The DNA here is from genome assembly GCA_018244795.1 of Parelbella ahira ahira. Taxonomy (NCBI): domain Eukaryota; kingdom Metazoa; phylum Arthropoda; class Insecta; order Lepidoptera; family Hesperiidae; genus Parelbella; species Parelbella ahira. The sequence continues at coordinate 18,229 of DWME01002189.1, read as the reverse complement.
ATATATTATTTCGATTCCACGTAACATTAATGAACTTTTTGCTTTTGGCTCCACATTTTCAGTCAACCTTCGCGACTTGGAAGACTAACGAAAACTATTATATGAAGTGAAACCTCTTTACTTCGTTTACAACATACCTACTTACCAATTCGCACTCTTCCGAAATACTTTTTGTTATATTACAAATTTCAATTGATCACATAAAAGTTTCTTTAAATATACACAATATTTAAAGTCTAATTGCGTTTCTAATTTATTTTCCACTAGCTGTGCCCGCGACTTCGTCCGCGTGGAATATAATAAAAATACGCACTGGACACTAATGGGACCTTGCAACATTACTTTATTTTATAATTCTAAAATGAAAGTAGCCTAGTAGTAGTTACTTCGTATTAAGTACATCAGCTATCTGCCAGTGAAAGTTCTGTCAAAATCGGTCGAGCCGTTCCAGAGATTAGTTGTAAAAACAGGCAGACAAAAATAGTAAAAAATGTTATTTTGGTATATGTATCGTGTATTGCATTTAGCAAAAAGCGGTTATTTTAATATTACAAACAGACACTCCAATTTTACTTATTTGTATAGATGTCGTAGATAAAATTTAAAAAAATACTCCTTTATATACAATATTAAATATAATAGATATAAGACATCCATTATCTTTTGAATAAAAAAACCTAACTGCATTCACAAAAATTTTACGTAGCAAGTAACGCCATCTATCGACAACGCAAGTAACTAGATGAGCTTAGTACGTATTTGTAGTCTATGTACATTCCCGCTAGATTCCTTCAATTTATTAGAAAGAAGTTTCACTTCAAGACACTACTTCATCAACATACTTCAACAATTACACTTCGCTTCTAACACTACTCACAAGTGTATACGTACTGGTTATATTATTATTTCATTTCACTGTTACAAAATCGCGTACATAGCAACATTCTCATCTATTTTTATCGAAAGTTATGTAAAGTTCTATAATCTGTTCTATTTCACATCATTATTCTAGAAAGTACATTAATGTAAACTTTGAGGTTATACTTCTTGACGCGCGTTGACGGATAATTAGTAGACTACTGTAGCGCACACATTCAGTTCTCATTATTACATACATATAGAGAAAGGAGGCCAACTTAAAATGTGTGCATCGAAAAAAAAAGAGAAAGAAAATCAGACTACCTATATCTCTGTCTCTTTCTACCTGCGCACGCACAGCGCTAGCGTGAGTTCATTATTTGAAAAACAAGCGGTTCTTTTGCTGAGCATGCGTCGTTGCCGCGTTGTGTTGCCGCTTGTAGGCGGCCGTGTGTCGTGCCTACTCTATATATAATATGTATCTCTATGAGCGCACCACAGAACACGGGGATTTATTCCTAATTATTGTTCCTTACCGTTCTTTATAAAACATGGGTTACCTCATTTTTCTTAGATTTTGAGGTTAAGTTTTGTGAAACTTTACAATAAAGTCATTTGTTTCGTATAAAACACGTTGCATAAACGGTGTTCTTCAATTTCATACGCCCGCCAAGAAGTATAATTTCGTTACGCGTCTCTACGTACACGCAAACACTTTTATTGTTTACATTTTAAGACAGAATTCCGTTGATACTGCATAACAATGCATTTTAGTGTAGAAATAAAATCTTAAACAATGAATAGTGACATCTATCGGTGAAGCTATGTAACTATGTTTCCCGCTTCATATGCAAATGACAAGCGGAACATGTTAAAGACAAATTTCTCAACAAAATTGTTTGTTTTGAGAATCATCTTGTGTGTGAAAGGCAATTAAAATATAATCACGTATTGCTCTGACGTGGTTTCTGGTTGCAATTTATAAGTGGAGTTAAGCAATGCTGATTGCTTTTACCCCACGGAAGACTTTACTAGCCCTTTGCCGACAATGAAGAATATTCACAGGCAATTTCATATTTCAGAACGCATTTTATCATATAAAGGCCCAGAATTAGAGTAGCGAGTAGATTTTACAAAATCAGATTGTGAAAAAAATATTGTGAAAAAAATTGTGAAAAAAATATTATACAGTATCTACTGAACCCATCAATTAGACTTTACGTAAACAAAACCTTTCCCTACGATTTTTCAATTAAACCATGCAACACGTTTACCTGTTTCGTTATTACAGTAATTTATTTAAACACACACATACAAACATGAGAGGAGACCCATATTCCAACAGTGGAATGACAAATGGGTCGATTATTATTATTATTATTATACAAACATGTTTGTATTTGTAAACATTTTAACCACCTAACCACACACGAAACTTTTTACGTAGTATTCATATAACTCCATAACAACTAGTCGTTACATAGATTGCTTGTTGCAAAAAACTCCACGCAGCCTAGGTAGAGTTCACACCCGATGTGTCGTTACGTGTACACTGCCATAAGCGCGCGCTATATAATATAACTATTAACAACAAACGTTACGCGTCGCCGACACCACACGTCAAGTTGCGATCCCGTAATAACACACGGTTATAATAGTTTCGGTGCAACTTAAATGAGAGTTTCTTTTCCCCCGCATTTGAACAACTCCACGTGCGGACACGCCTGCTGTGGCGGCGGGGTCGGATCTCTCAACGGCGGTCGCTCTGCATACTAGTTTTTCGACGTCAATATTGTCACGAACTCTGCAATGGGGAAATAACACAATTAGAATTGATTTTATTTTTACATCTATTACCTCTTTGTTGCATTGGTTTTAATTCGTTCATAGCCAACCGCATTTATCACGATAATGTAATAAATTTCGAAAAAACGAAATGAGTAAAGTCAGTTCCGGAGCTCACATTTGCATCTAATGTCTGTAGTACGTTCTTATAGCGTACATTTAATAATAATAACTTTGGATAACCTACACACGGTTTCATACCACACTGGATATTTAAATTTCTAAATACATAAATTCCTATAAAGATAAATAAAATTGCATAACCAAACAGGACAAACAATCTTAGTCAAAACACAAATATTTCCCTGGATAGGAATTGAGCCCACAAGCCGTGTTTCTGACCACTGAACCGACTGCTAGTCAGGGCAGATAAATAGATGTGTACCTTTAGACTGCTCGAACTTATCGCCCTTGTATTGTATTACTAAGAGGTGTATACAGACCATCGTAATTAACCATGCCGTCACCATTGAGGTCAGCCTCGCGGATCATGTCGTCCACCTCCTCTTCGCTCAGTCTCTCCCCCAGGTTGGTCATGACGTGGCGCAACTCCACGGACGATATCAGGCCATCGTTGTTCTTATCAAATACCCTGAAAAATGATTATGAGCTCGCGTTAAATTTCGTTTAAGAGCAGAGAATTACAACAAATGAGAAGGCAGCGCTCAGAAGTGGGTGCTGTCGGCCCTGGACATCTGCAGTTAATGTCAAATAGATCTAATATAATAATAATAATAAATTTATTTATCCAGACTAATGTCCATGTCCAGTAACATAATCAATCTTAACCTAACGTTAGTAAAAATGAGACAAAACACGGCGCAACGTAATAAACAAATTTTAAATATTACCGCTGTACAACTCCATGGGAGACTGCACAGCAGCGATTGACATAAGTACAATCCAGTCGGCCGGCTATCATATTCAGGATACTGTTACGGCTGGGCCGCACTCTGCGTACCAGGGATGCGCATCTTTTTCGCATTGTAGCGTAAAAGCAATCTATACGGGCTTCTGCGAACATCCCTGAAGCACTACAAAACTTAGGCAACCCCATCAGCACCCTGAATGCATTATTATACTGGACGCGGAGGGCGCTGTATGATTTCTGAGAATATGAGGCCCAAAGGCTACATGTGTAGAAAGAAGTGCAATATGCTCGAAATACTGTTATTTTCACTTCTCTCGAGCAACGAGCAAATCTTCGGGTTATCATGTTGGCGCTAACTGACAGCGCCCTCCGTTCCCTTTCGATTTCGTCATCGTCATTGAGATCACAGACGAGAAGGTGTCCTAAATATTTAAATTTGTGGACTCGCCTTAGCTGTGCACCATTCAGCTTAATGGGTGGTATATTTGATGTATCCCTGCCTCTGGCCTCAAAAACCATGACTTCGCTTTTATTTACATTATATACTAACCCGTGAGGTTTAGCATACAATTCACATATAGCCAACAGCTTGTTTAGTCCACACGGTGAAGCGCTTAATAACACCATATCAAAAATTCAAAATTCAAAAGTTTTTATTCATTATAAGGTATATAAATACACATAATGAACGTCAAAAACCAAATCTTATACATCATCATTTTATTCTATTCTGTTCATCGGCTTTGAACGCCCCTTTTAGGGTTATGTAGACCCTAAGAAAAAAGCCGGCGGAAAAAAAATCCCGGCACTCTTTTAGGAAAAAAGAAGCAAAACAGTTATACAAGTTATAATATTGCTGTATAGCTTTGGGATCCCAGAGAACACATGTGACAGCTATCGTGTGTCTCTAACAGTCCGCTGCCACCAGCTTACAAAAGCAGTTGAATTTAGCTATACTCTTACCTAATCGTCTGCGTAACTAATATTATTATTTACTGAGACTCCATCGATGTGACAGCCTAACTGACTGTTACTGACAATCAGGTCAATGATGTAAAGGTTGAAAAGTGTCGGAGATGACACTTGTCTCACGCCGCATTCTAGTCCGTACGACTCAGACATACATCCTGCCCATCCGACATTATTGACCTGGTTCTTGTACCAATATTTTAAGATATTAATAAGTGTAGTTGGTAATTCAAAATTTTCAAGTTTTTTCCAGGGATATCATAAGAAACTAAGTCAAAAGACCCTAGAAAGGTCAATAAACGCTGCATAAATTGACGTTTTACGACTAGTGTAGTATCTGACAGTATGCTTAACACTCAAAACTGCGGTTTCTGTGGATAGCCCAGGTCGAAACCCGAACTGATTGTCATGAAGTTGTATGTATCTAGTTAACTGTGAGTTAAGCATACTGTCAAAAACCTTAGATATAATTGTAGCTAGTGCGATCGGTCTAAAATTATGCCTGTCAGATAGATCACCTGTTTTATTTTTTGCGATAGGTATCACTACGGTTTTGATCATATCTTCCGTCATCATCTTCATCTTCATATCTTCTAAAATCTGATACGAGTGATTGAGGCACAGATTAAAGAGCATACTTAGTACTCTTGCTAGGTGTGGGCCTGCGTGCTGCAGGTGCTCAATACTGAGACTGTCATGGCCTGTCGATTTGCCCCGGGTCAACGCCTTTACGACTTTATCTATATCCTTAACAGTAAATCTGATGCCCAGGTCCATGCCACTCTCAATACTGAGCTCCAAGCTTGAGGGACCCAACGGTGATTTTACGGTAGTGATCTTTAAAAATGTTGGCTATGTCGTTCGTCTTAGTTACACCATCCACACTAGCAGGAGCACTGTGTTTTACATTTATCTTTTTTTTAGATTTCCAGAAGGAACGGAAGTCATTTTTTAAATGGTGTGAGGCTAGAATTTCCATTTTTAGTTCCTCCTCATGGTTTTGACACCACTTTAATTGCTTTTTGAAAACTTTTCTAGTCTCACACATTCTATTATAAATATTGCCGTCTTTAGGTTTTCCGTGCGATATCCAAAGCAGAAAGTTTTCCCTAGCCTCCTTTTGCGCCTTACACATTTGAGCTGAGACGACAAAGATTGAAGATAGGAAAATTATTAACAACATCAAGACAAAGGTCATAGGATACGACGGCCTCGATATAGAAATGATTAAGCTAACTGTTAATGTTATGCTTCCTACTCTGACAAGGATACTAAATAAGTCAATTAAAACTAACATTTTCCCATATTGCCGGAACAGAGCACTCTAAAGGTCATACAAAAAAAACCCTGTTACCGATATAAAAGATCTGCGGCCTATTTCAATCCTAGCAGTACTGTCGAAAGTTTTAGAAAAAGTAGTATTGAATCAACTGCTAAATTATTTAGAAAATAAACCCATTATCGCCAAATTTCAATATGGCTTTCGCAAAGACCATGGTACAGAAAGCGCTCTTCTGCACGTTAATGATGACCTCACCGAAGCCTTGAACTTGGGTTTAAGTAGCATAATGGGTCTGCTTGATTTTTCACAAGCATTTGACTGCATTCTCCTGGAGTTACTTTTACTTAAGCTAGAGCATTACGGTTTCTCTAATAATGCCTCTCATTGGTTTAAAGACTGCCTAATTTGTAGGCAACAAGTTGTGATGACGGATAACAAGGATGGTTCTAAAAGATATGCATCTCTGAGATCAGTCCAATGTTGTGTACCTCAAGGGGCATTATTAAGCCCAATTCTATTCTCAATCTTCACGGCAAACTTACCAAAGGAAATAATAAACTGTAAGTATGCCGATGATACAACTTTACTATTCATTCAACAGTAAGGACACTAAGGACACACAAAATCCTATAAAGAAAATTAATGAAAACCTCAAAAATATTTATGCCTGATCCCAAAATTACTCATTGGTTCTTAACCCAACTAAATTCCAAGTGCTGATTTTAGGCACTAAAAATAAAATAAAAAATGTCTAAGCCTATAAAGACAATATAAATATCAATGATGTGGTTCTTGAGCAAGTAAACTCTGCGCGCAATCTTAAGGAGGCGCAATCTTAAGGCGTTATTAAGGATGGGCAACAAAAGTTTACCGAACATGTAAGCGGTAAAATTCGAACTGCTTTCTTTAATTTGAAGACGTTACCAAAATGTGCCAAAAAGAGAATACATTACCGCCTGTCGCCTCCCATAAGGAACAAAATGAGTACGAAATATTTTAAAGTAAAATATCAGACTGCATTGTTGAGAAGGAAACTTGCTGCCGTAAATTTGAATTATACTCACTAGAAGCTAATATCGATAATGAATTATTTCGACCCTACATAAACTAATTCTCACACATGCCGCAACACGTACGATACACACACACAATATACTCATGCATAAACACGCATACACACACACACAAACGGTCACCCCGTTCTCGAAGAGTCATATTATTCGTAATATTTAGTTTTGCTAGAAGCATATAATTAGTTATTATTGTAAAATATGTTACATTTAGTATTTGTTGTTTTTGTTCGAAAAAGAACGAACCCACCGAGAATAGAAGATTCAAGTCTTGAATTCCCGCATAAGAACTGAGAAGTGAGTGGCTGAAAAACAGCGCTCCATGGGATCGTAATCCTATGGTAGCAATAGCTAAGGCACTTGCTTTTGCCTAGATTATAACCGCAAGTCGTAATATAACTATTCTTCTTTTTGCTTTATTGCCTCTATGTATTTTTCATTATATTAAATTTAAAGAAAGAACATGTTAAATTTTAAGTTTCGATTATGTTGTTGTAATTTTTAAGGCAATAAAATGTTTCATTATTATTATTATTAAAATTAATGTAACCCTTTTATTTCACTGAAGTTAGTAAGCTGTACAATGGCACGGAATGATTAGTTGAGTCGAGCCGACACTCAGAGCCGAGTGCTCCTCGGCGAAATAAGCAAATGACAGTCAACGGCCGCGTGGCCGGAAATGACCACTGAAACAACTGCGACAATTGTTGAATTACGGATGAATATGGAATGCACATCAAGGTTTACGATTAAATAGAACCTAAGAAGAGTTACTATTTTGAAATATAAAAGTCTGCGCAAAATCTCGGATATTGCTTAAATAGCCTGGAACTATTTGTTTAGAAACGCTTCGAAATATATGTTTTCAAAATTCAAATATATAAGTCTTCAATTACAGGGTTATAAATTCACGAAATTTCAAAATGCAAGATTTCTGAAATCTCTGCACACGTGGTACTACTACCACGCTCTATTCCCCAAAGGCTCTTTTACCTGAATGCCTCCCTAAGTTCATCCTCCCCATCAGCCCCGCGCATTTTTTTGGACATCATTTGGAGGAATTCATTGAACTCGATGGTGCCGTTCCCGTCTTGATCTACTTCCTTCACCATATCGCGGAGCTCGGTCTCTGGAATGTGAGATTTTATTAAATGTTAACTTTATAATTACAAGCAGTGTTGGGATATATTTAAACTAGTAGAATAGCGCATTAGCTATTAGCTAGCTATTAGGGGCTTAGGGGCTGATAGCGTACGAAGAGCATTTACCGGACAGTACCTACACACAGGTATACCACAACATTTATAGTAAAAACATAACATCACGCCTGTAATCCCCGAAAGGGGTAGGCAGAGGGGTGTACTACGCCCCCACGTTTCACCAGTTACGTTTAAGTCCCATGGAATAGGCGGTAAGCCTATAGGCATACATCGGGCACTGAACCAGACTCCGAGTCACTACTAGAAATTCTAAACTAGAAAAATCCAATAGTACCTGACCCGGGAATTGAACCCAGGACCTCCAAATCGGCAGTCGCGCTTGCAACCGCCCGACCAACGAGGCAGTCGATTTATAGTACATTAAATTTGTTATATTATACTGTAAATGATATTATGTTCAAATTAGTATTTTCTGTTTTAATAATACATTCCCAAAATCACATAGTTGCAAATGATCTTTCGTATCTATAATATAAGGATAACTTGCACAGAAACACACACATACTGCGTTATAGGTAATTGTAACGCGATTATAACTTTGAGTTAGCCCAAGTTGTGAGATAGAACTATCCCAGTAGTGAGAAACAATCAGGATTCCAGCTATCACACGAAACTACAAGTCTTGCCAATATAAATAAACAAAACAAGGTAAGTAAACGCTCGTGACCTCAATACCATATCGAAATATTCGTATTTACCTGTATCCTATCCCGTAAGCCTCCCAGCAAAATAAGGAAAGAATGATTACATAGTTCACATAAATGCTGGGGGTGCCGTCACTAAATTGGGTCATTGTATGCCCTTATTCAGACATCGTTGAAGGCAGATATTCCGACAAGTCTTGGCTCTTAACTTCTTAACCCGCAAGTGGTCCCAAGTAACGAGGACCGCGTCTGTTACGTACGAGTTGTTAATTGTAATAATAATTTTCTTGGTAGAACATGTCCAAGTTGAGCTTGTTTTGGAAGCTACGTCTTAATAATTTCATTAAATTAACACAACGCTTATTTTTGTTATTTTCAGATATCACAAAGGAAGTGCCTATTGTAAGGAATAATATCTAACTAAAAACATTATATTCGCCTACGTTGTCTGGATAAGTCGTAACACATATCGTGCTAGCCGCCTTAACTAGATCTTCCGAAGTTCTAACAAAAACAATAACTTCATTTTGGCGGAAATCTGATACGTGGATACTTTTTGACCATAAAAAAGTAAACAATGTGTATTGTATCCGACGAAGATAACATCATAGAAATGTTCAACGAAATCGGTTCGGCGGTTTTGGTGTGAAGCATGACGGACACACGGGATTTATTTACGATTTACATATTACATTAATATGAATGCGTTTTGGTCTGTTTTTGTAACAGTGAAATGGGAAACAATCGTGTTTTGTTTTTGATAAAGTAATATTTGCAGGTTTTTTTTTATTATCTTTCAAATATTTGAAAATATAGTAGGTAGGTAGGAAATCTTTCACAATTAAAATGTTGTGATCAAATTTCTTAAATACGTACATGACCACTGTAGGTTTAAGCATTTTGAATTCTATTGGGATTTAAAGACAAAACAGACACAAAATAAAATCTGTAATAACATGTATGAAAGAGCAGTTATCTATTTCGGGCAGTGGGTTTACAAAAGTTCTAAAAATCACTGATAAATTACTAATAGATTAAAATTTGTAAATGTATTATTACTTGTCCCACAACGTGTTATGTATGTATGTGTGATACAAAAACAATGGTTACATTTGTTGGCTGACAAGCGCACACAAATGTAATAGAGAAGTAGCATATACATAAGTAAAACAAACATCTCAAATAGATAAAAGGATTCTTCAATCAATTCAATTCAATGGTGATAACGGATCTGGTTTCGAAACTCGCTTTGCACTGATAACAGACACTAATTGTTCAATTTAATATATATTCTTTCTTCTTGTTGTTGCAGTGTCTATACGACTACGGGAGGTCGGCTGTCAGTTGCGCAAACTGCCCTCGGCGTTGCGCAAGGTGCAACTGTTGGGCAGCTTATATATTCTTTAAAACATATAAGCGGATCAAAACATTGGATGATTGTAAATGAATACACCAATCGGTAGCATTTCAAAGTAGCTTTTTTTAATAAACTGATGCAATTAAGCATGTGACGGTCGAAGCAACAGTTTATATCTGGGCTTCTTTAAATTAAAGGTTTCAAACTCTGAAACCTTTTAATTACGAGTATGTGCGTAACGCGTACACTTTAGGTTTTCAAACGGAGCTCTAGGGCACATAAAATGTTCTCCTCGTTCTATTCCTGGTGCGCATACCGTGAACTTGTGTACTAACAATAAGATCCGCCTCGTGCCCAGCAGTGCAATGGTAAAGAAGTTAATGATGAAGATAAAAACCAACCTCATTCTAGTAGCATAATAAATGTTTCACTACCTGCCACAGGAGCTTTTTGATCGGTAATGTGTTTTGAAGAAAATGCATTTGCTCTGTTTATACCGCTAATGGAACGTATTCAATAATGTATGAGGATACACGTTGAATACGGATGAATAAATGAATACACGCGGGAACGGTTTCGATTTGCGGCAGCGACCGGCGTGTACATATTCCACAAATTCCTGACCATCAATGTAATGTATTTAAAAACATTTAAAAGATAAGTGGTTTTAAATAATTGTGACACAAAATTTAATTATATTCATCGCGTATGAAGATATGATGCCGGTTTCCGGATGCCGGATGCCGGAAAGATAATCATATTACACTTCAATCACATAACAGCTAATTAATTCCATCAAATTGAAAAGATTCATTTTATTTCATATCACTATTTTATTAATTTTTTCGGTGGCGCCGTGGCTTAGTTGGTTAAAGCGCCTGTCTAGTAAACAGGAGATCGCGAGTTCGAATCTCGCCGGGGCCTCAGACAAAAAAGCCTGTCAGAATATTTTGTTTGTTTTACATTTTACGAAAATATCCAATTATTCATTTTTATTTTTAATTTAAAGATGTTGTTTATTTGTTTTTAAGCAGATTTCGGATTTTACACTAAACCAAGTTTAAACGACAGCGCCACCTAGTAAGTAGGTAGTGCAACAATTTTCAATACAATATGTGAAAATATGTGTATTCATGTACAAGCATGTTATCAAATAATTTGTTTCAAATGACAGAGGTACAGCTAAACAAATATATGGTCGATGTATTTTGTTCAATATCTCTTGAGACCAACAAATGGCCGGTTCATAAATTAAAGTAAAACAAAAAACCGTTGAAAGAGTGCGAGAAGAAGAACAAATGGAAATGAACGTAACCAAAGCAATGATTGCAGTGACTGAATGCCATGGTCACATTTCCAATTGAAAAAATCATACCTTAACGTGAAGTGTTCAGTATCCTGAATACAAATATAATATGGAGAAGGTTGACAAATAATATATTATCAGTCAGTATTTATTCTATTTACATCATTTTGCAAAAGCGAATGATGATAGATGCATGTGATGTGATAGACCGATACTGGATCCTATCTTGAACAAATAGGTGAGATAGTGACTGCCGGGGACTCAAAAGTGTCGGTAACCGGTTTGCGTGTATGAAGAAAGAGATCAACGTATAGTGAGCTTATCAGATTTGTAAGCATAAGTACCTGTCTGATATTTGGTGTTCTCTTCCCAACCCGAGAGAGAGTTGGCATAATAATAACGTTATTTAGTCACACTTCGTGTAACATACCTGAAGGTCTTTGTCCGAGGGAGCGCATGACGACGCCGAGCTCCGCCATCGTGATCGTACCGTCTTCATCCTTGTCAAATAGCATGAAAGCCTCTTTGAATTCTGCAAAAATAATAAATGAATATTAATTGATGCTTTTTTTAACGTAACGTAGAAAAAACTTAACGTCAAGCTTGTAATCCCCGAAGGGGTAGGCAGAGGAGTGTGGTCCAATCCCGAGATAATGATACGCTCATTGACGCTTTTTCTTTACGAGTTAATTTTATGTGTCGTATAAAGTATCCATGTCGCGCAGATAGTTTGTCATACACTTAATGGCAATCAATCGTCCTATAGAAGTTTGTTGGTATTCATATATCTCCATCACCTTGAATGTTAACAGTTTTGTGATAACTCAACGCAATGCTGCGCGCATATGTGATTCTTACGAAAGCTATCTTTGTTAAAAATCACATGCAATCCCTATGAGAACAGCAATTGTTTAAAGAATGTAAACATATAGCCATTTATTATTATTACACATCCGAGTAAAGTTTATGACTTTCCAAATTTGGAAGTACTAAAAGCCAATCTAAAATCTTTGTTTGACATAATTGCTGAGTCGTGACGCAAAAAATGTGGGGTACAGCGTCATGTAACAGCAGTGCCGGGTCCGGTTCCGTTGGTATGAAACCGGATATAACGAAACGTATATTTTTGAAAGACACATGCTTTGATACAAAAAATAAATTCGTACTCTATAATTCCACACCGGCAGAATAGGATACGTGTTCAATGGTAATTACGCAGTTATGGCTATTGCAAATTATCTGACATTTGGAGTTGCTAGTTGGTGTTAAACAGGCCAGTTTTATAGTATCACTGCCTACCTACTGACAAACATTAGTGTCGTAGGAGACTGGAAGTGCTGTCAGTTACTGAGCACACTTGTACGTCCTAATTTAAGGAGTTACACAAAGACAAATTAAATTGCAAAATTATTCGTCTCAAATTATCGTAATTATTAAAGTTAATTAGAGTTAACAGAATAACAGAACTGGCTATGACTCTACACCACCGAAGACTATTTAACTGTATTGGCAAAAATAATAAAGATGTCTCAAAGTTCGCAACTGATACAAAATCGGATTTGTCGTACACTCTATTTAAATAATATTCAAATTGTTCCAACTTCCAATACACCAGCTAACTATTTTCGTAAGTATATAAAACGTTTTGTTGAGAACGTGACATTAGTTGCCTGCGCTGCAGAATGCCTTCATACATAGTAATACGTATTAGAATTTCGAACTCGAATTCCCTTTGCAAAACGGCTTTAACTTCACGTACGTAGATATTGGCGTCATTTTTTGTTTATTTACATTGTTGACTTGCGATGATTCGCAAGTTAATGGATCCCTGCGTTCGATTTATAATGTAAAAGTATATAACGTACTCATTATCTATAAGCTACGTAAATACATACCCGCCACTTGTTCTTCCGTAAGGCCGTATTCGGACTGTGAACAAAAATACATACAAATATTACTACAACACATGTTAATATTACAAATAAAATCACTATTACTAGGTATTATGAAGCTAAAAATAATGGCACCTCAATAATATTAAGCGACGACAGCCGCGGTCTAACGACACTACAGCCCGACGTCGAACGGTGGTCGACCAACACACTGCTCGCCTGCACTGGCTCAGGAAGTGTAACAATTACCTTTACTATAATCCCTTAACGTTCATATGTATTTTGTATACATATTTACTTTTGTAGGAACGCAAGACGAGGGGCAGTAAGGATAACGGATTGTAATGGTATATAGATAATTATAAATGAATAAATTTACGATTAATTCAATACATATTTAAAATATATATAAGAAATTTTTTCCCATCAAATTCCATTGAAATTCACACAATTCAAAATGGCGACGTATACATAAAAATCTAAACATACAGAAAATTGTCGCGTTGCTAAATCCGTGGTAAATCTCCTGATCCTTGTGTACTCCTTATTGTAAATGGCTTCTGTTTTCTTCTCCGCCATATTGTGGAATTTATCTATCGAACGCAACACATAGGGAGATTTTCTTCCAAAAGTCACTTAACAATGTTCACTCGTTTTTGGCACTCATATTCCCGAAATCTCAATATAGATACAGATTATTCAGTTCTCACTTCTATCTTTGAAATTCAAAAGTGTCCAAAATGGAATGTCTCGGAAGATTTCTCTGCCAGTTTATTAGGATGGACACCTCCGTAAATAAATGCTGCTATTTGAATTTTAGGAATCTATTTAAACATTTATCGCATGTAATCTGTCTTTTTTCAACACTGAATACATCTCAGTAAATAAATACTCTTAAATATCTAATCAGCTGTGTTAACTCAAAATTATAACAGTACAACATTATAGGAGTACAGACTTTATCAGCTTGTAAAGGATAAAGGACTTACGCGAAAACCTGAACTGCAACCAAAACACATACCGACTTAATTACTTGTTAATAACAAATTTAATTACATTTATATTTACTTTTATTCAATACCTTTAGCAGTTCTACCCGTTTAATTGACATATTAACATACATATAATATAATAATTACCTCAAAGGCAAGTAAAAGATTCCTACATACGCGTATCATGTAAAATAAGTAATTAATAAAAAGACTGCCTCGTTGGTCGAGCGGTTGCAAGCGCGACTGCTGATCGGGAGGTCCTGGGTTCAAACCCGGGTCGGGTGCTATTGAATTTTTCTAATTTAGAATTTCTAGTAGTGACTAGGAGTCTGCAATTGTGCCCGGTGTATGGCAATAGGCTCACCACCAATTCCATGGGACTTAAACGTAACTGGTGAAACGTGGGAGTGTACTACACTCCTCTGCCTACCCCTTTGGGGATTATAGGCGGGATGTTACGTTTTTTTATATTAAAAAGAGAATTTCCAAAATAATTTTTAATCGACGCTAATTTTATTTATTGGAACGTAACATAAAACGTCGAATACATTTTTTAAGCGGACAGTTCTGTGGAATGGAAGTTATTTTTAAATGTAAACAATGGCGAAGTGCGCCGAATAAAACATGAATGATAATGTTCTCAGTATTGATGAAGAATTTTATTATACATCAATATTTTTCACCTACACACACTAAAATTTTTTGAGTATTACACTCTACTGACTGAAGTTATTTACACGACCCACATATGTACATGCTTATATTCGTCCGGTTAATATTCCTTTATGTTATTCTAAGTGTGAGCTGAGATAGTCAACGGAGGATGCGGCCCACTGACAATAAGAGTAACGATAGGAAATTATTTTATATTACTTTAGAGAAGTATATAAAAGAGTTTTATGTGAACACAAAATTCGGCAATAACTTTTGCTTTTTCCCACTTTACAGGTTCTTCAGACTAATTTACAGCCGCTGAAATTAAATGAAAGATACCTATTTTAATAAATTATTAATAATTGGTATCTTCCATCCAAAAAAGGTAGTAGTTTATCATTATTTCTGTTATTAATTACATTTTATTTTCCTTTATAATTCAAAGGTCACTTTACCGTTATACCGTTTGCCAAACGTGCATGACTATTAGACCGTAATCGGAAACAAACATTCGATAGCACACTTTTTAATTTCACTGTATAAACAAATAAAAATAATAAAATATTTCAATTATTTTACACACATCCCAATGACATTTTAAATAAAATGTCGGATAACACTTCTATTGTTAGGTTCTTATGGTTTTTTTGCACTTTTTTTTAATTTTCGAACGTGTTTAAGGTGAAACGAACGCACAACGCGACAATGTCAGCTCGCTTATATGTAGCGACTATATTTAAATCAGATTTTTGCAGTATGTCGTCCAACGTAGCTGTCTGTATTGGTGTGAGTGTTACGTAGGTATAATTAGGTACATACTCATATTGCGCTTACTGATATTGCCACTGACTTTCAAATAATTGACTTCAAACTTATTGACAGTCGTTTAACTTTTATTATTTTTAAAGAGAGTCAGAAAGTACCAAATATAGTAAAGGAATTTGTATACCTCACAGTAACGGAACTGATCATATAGACTTCTTACACTACAATACTTGTGAGCACACAAAAAATGAAAGTTTTTTACGAAAATCCTAAAGGAACCTTCTTATAAGGAGTATCATTGCTTAAGTAACGATATTTTTATATGTAACCTAATAGGAAGAAATATTATTTTTATTTAGTGACAGGCTCACCTCCCATTCCATGGTGCGAAGTATGTACATACATACAACATAATTGGCGAATCGTGAGAGTGTACTACACTCCTCTGCCTGTCCCTTTCGAGAGTAACGGGCGTGGTTTTATATTATATAATAACTATTTATGTCATAGATTTTTTTAAATAATACGATTGCAGTAATATTATAAAACAAAACGATGTAGGTATATTGTTTAATAAATAGAACATCTCAGACATAAAAAAAAATATTTATTAAATATAGTTGCGAGACAAGACGTGGTCGTCGTGGAATGAACGACCGTTTGCGCGATCTTGGCACAGCGCGTATCATTTGGAACGAGTTAGTTTTGCCGAATAATTATGCAGACATCAAACACATTGGGTGCCCGTTTTATTTTGTTACTGACAGCTATAACAAAGTATTTTGGACTTTATTGCGACGCCTTAAGCCAGATTTTCACTGTTTATAATTTTACAAAGATATACGAACGATATATTATGTATTTTGCTATCATTGACAAACGTAGAGGAAAATGACTACTGATGATTGCTAAGTCCATTTGTTCACTTGTCAACTAAATCGACTTATATTATTTTATTTTTTATTTTATATTTAACATATAAAAATTCTTAATTCTGAAGTACGTACATTGGCATTATTCTAATAATTATAAAAAAGCAGCATGTTTAATTGTAATTCTTGTTTAATATATTAATTTTGAGACAATAGACAAATTAGGGCGATTGAATTATAAAACAATACCACTGACATTTGCACGATAAATGATTAAATTAGTCGATTACTTATATTAGTAACTAATTATATTAGTTATAAAGATTACGATTATTGATATTAATTAAAACTCTGGAGTCTGAATTGTGCCCGGTGTATTGCAATAGGCTCACCACCTTTTACATGGGACTTAAACGTAACTGGTGGATCGTGGGAGTGTACTACACTCCTCTCCGACTGCGTAGCGCGCCGCATATATACGCGTATACAAAACGAGCGCAAAATACGCCAAATACGCTATTTTGAAAGAATCCTATGAAATAATATAGATATGAGATAAATATGTTGATATGTTGATCAAATAGGTCAGACATTCGCTGATGGTGGAATCAGAAGTCTTCAAAACCAGCGTGCGTGCATGAAGAGGGATTCGTAAGGACAGAAATAATTGGTTCGCTATTCTTTGTGTATCCCAGGGCTTGGCGTGTCGTTAAATAATAATAACATTATTTAGGATCTATCTAATTTTTTGCAAATTAATCTTAACACAATTACTCACACAATTTCATACGATATGTACCTCCTACCTACATATTTTATTTAAAGTATCGGAAACATAATGATCAGCAACCGTGACAGTACGAAAATAGCCGAGAATTGACGATCACGGCCGAAGCGTAAATACATAATTATGTAGTATGTTTATTTTTAATACGCTCGATATAATTATGTGCTTGTATTACGAGTATGAACATGACATGAATTATTATTAGTGCCAACTAGTAGACCGATAAATTGTTCATTACTCGTGTACTTATTAAACGGAAGCAAACTGTCTTGGATTAATTTAAATCAGCATTCAAAGGAACACTGGATTAATTGTAAAGTTATGTATACAAAAGAATATCATTTAATATAATTGTCAAGTCTTAAGTTTAGTCTTTGAAAGAAATGAGTCGAAAACCTCCGCAAGGGTAATGGCTGATGATGTTGAGCTGGACAACTAGATAAGATTGTATATGTTGGATATGCTTTCAGCAGGGATGGCATGTGCACCGCTGATATAGAGAAAAGAGTGAGTGCTGGAAATAGTGTGAATGGAGCGTTGAGTAACTTATTGAGCAGTCATTTTCTGAGCCAAAGAGCCCGACTGGCCGTACATAACTCTGTGCCTACTCCAGCGCTACTCCATGGGAGCGAGAGCTGGGTATGTAAGAAAGGGGATAAGAGCAGAATCAACGCGGTCCAGGTGAGGGCACTGCGCCGCATAATATGCGGCTTCACCCTCGCCGACCGCGTTCGTAATTTTGATGTAACGAAAGGCTCTGTATGAAAGAAAGTATCGGTGTAAAAATGAGAAAGGGCATGCTCCGATGGTTCGGACATGTTGAAAGAATGCCTGACGAAAGAATG